>JAJMCO010000155.1:0-23587 GCA_030573015.1 Metschnikowia peoriensis | reverse complement strand
TCTCAAGCCTTCAAATGCTTGTGGTGAAGTCACTTCATGAACTAAATGACGGTCAATGTAGATAAGGTGTGAGCCAGACTCATCTTTATGGACCACGTGGTCATCAAACACTTTGTCGTACAAGGTACGGGGATGTGTGGGTGCAGGCATAATGTAATTATGTTTCTGTTTTTATTTTATACCTCTGTTAAAAAAAAAAAGATTGTGTATAAAGTTTCAGAGATTACTTGCTACGCAATTGGTGGACACCAACGGTTTATAAAGGTGGAGGTGGAGGTGGAAAAAAAAAAGTTGTGACGCATCCCGGTTCCGGCCCGCTTCCGCAACCGGCGCGCACAGGCCAATCACTGCGGCGCAATTTCTAAGTTTGGGGCCCAGATCGCACGGCCGCTTGCTGCAGTTTCCGTACGTCCGTGCCGGTTCCGCTGACTGGCCTCTCACGCTTATATGCCGTAGTGCAACCTCACAGTCAAGATCCGGCCCCACTATTGAATATAGATATATATAAATATATATATATATGATAATTATGTTAAATAATTGACTGAAAAGCAGCTTTATTTCTCGAATCATTTCTTCGTTTTTCTCTTTGACTCAGCATGGAATTATAAAGTGGTTTAATCTGGGTTTGATGGTTACAGCAAGGATCTTGTATGTGTTAGATTGGTGTGGTGTAGTGTAGTGACGCAGGTGAGGGATAATTCAACCATTGAATAGACCGTCTGCTTTTGAGGTAATATTTCAGCAATTTTTGTTGAGTTCTGTTTCTTTTCATCGCTCTTGTTTAGTTATTGTCTCTTTAACCTGAGTATCGATTTCTTCTTTTTTCCGTTTTTTTTTTGTAATATAAGCAGATGCTACATTGCAATTCCTAATATTGTCGCTCATTTAAACTACTATGCTTGGAAGTCTGTATTCATATGTACTTGAGCGCCTTCTTTTGAAAATTTGAATAGCTTATGATATTTCGTACTTCTACATTATAGAGCGTAACATAAAAAGGCCACCGATTTTGGGTGGCTAACACAAAACCGAAATCAACCAAACGCTTTTTTTTAAAAGATGGCTTTGTTGCATAAGAAATCCTAATCACGAATAAAATACAAGCCAGATTTAGTATTTTTCTTCAATCGTTGGAATGATCTTTCTGCCCTTTGGTTAAGAAATAGAATTGGACTCGAACTCGCCGTTTCACAATTGTTTCTGTCTCAGCCGGGGACCTTAGGGTCAGAATAATGCCATATATATTATCCCTTATGCATTTCAACGCGTATTTCATGGATTTGGACAGCGGGACTTAGAATTAAAGGCTTAGTAGTTTTCGGGTTATGACGATAATAACGTGCAAAAACAGAGCACTAGTAGTTTCCACAAGTGAATTCAAAGAATAAACTGAAATTTTATGGGTAGCACTCGAAGTAGTACTTTTCGAGATTCCCATTAAAGCATTATTTCTTTAATTTCGCATCATTTTTACCGAATATTAAGCCGCTTTTGCCACCACTCGTTTACATCAGCAGAACCAAAAAACACAGAAATTTTGATTAGTCCCATAAACGTTTGAAGAATGACAGGCGATTTGTCTTCCAAAATTCTAAATCAAAGTACAAATATCAATTGTTTCAAATGTTAGGTTCCAGATTCCACTTGTGGAGGTACGGGTTTACGGGCTCCGGTTAGATCAACAATGTTTCTGCACGAGGCCTTTAGATCATAGAGCCATCCGAGTTTCTTGTGCGGACTTAAGACCATAGGAAAGAAGAAAAAAAAAAATTTACACATCAAGCCGAGACATCTTGTGAACTTCCTCATTTGGACTTCTTATAGCAAAAATTATACTTGCCAAGGTGAAGGCACTTGCCCAAGCAAAAATAAATAAAAGAAAAATTAATCACAAACACTGTCATGATCCCAGCAGGCAGCAGGCGATCAAAGATCCGGCCTCCACGGAAACTTAATGCGTCGCATGAATCTGGACAAAAAACACAATTTGACTATAACCTGCAATGGAGTGTGATCTCCAATGCCATTGTACAGATTCAAAGCAAAAACGTGCTGAGTCTTTCCTACGAACAACTATATAGAATTGCCTATACATTGGTGCTTCAGAAATACGGAGGCCGATTATACGATGATGTCTCCACTATAATAGGACAGCACCTTGAAAAAAGAAGGGTGCAGGTACTTGATATTCTTGAATCTTCACTCACAAAGACACACGAGGCGTTTCTCCGCGCAATGTGTGACGAATGGGCCGAGCACTTGCAGCTGATGAAGTTTATTAGCGATGTGCTCATGTACTTGAATCGCGTGTACGTAAAAGAGTGCAAAAAGCCTCTTATATACGATATGGGCGTTGCACTTTTCGAAACACACTTTCTTCGGCATAACGATATGGAAGTGGCCCGGCACTTGGTTCATATTCTTAATCTTGAAATAGCTAAGCTGCGTTCAGAAGCATTAGCCACTCGGCTGTACGTGATGAAAATGGTGGCCATGCTCGAAACAGTATCTGCAGAACACAACGGAACCGGCACTCAGGGTGACCTTTATCACGACCAGTTTGAAAAAGAGTTGCTTACACGGTCTGAAACGTATTTTTCCACAGTTTCCGAAGAGGCATTGGCCCTGCTCCTGGGAACGCGTTATTTGCATGATGTATACCGCCTAATTAAGGATGAGGAATCGCGTCTCGAATCGTTATCGGTATCTGGAACAGGGGCCGGCCTGCTTTTGCGCACAGAAACTAACCCTAAAATCGTACTGCTCATGAACAATATTCTTATCAAGGGCAAGTTGGAGCACGTGATGGTATATCCGCCGGAAATGCAAGGCTTACTGTATTGGCTCGAACCGCTGTTTATGCGGGCTGTTAGTACGCTTAGCAGCACTGCCCTGGCAGACGCATCTTTACGGGATTTACGTGACCATACTACTGAATTGCGCATGCTTTACGAGTTGGAGGGCCGCATAGACCCAGAACGCAAGCGGCTTAAAGTGCGTTTGCGTGATCTTGTGGTGACGCAGGGCTTGCAGCTCCCACAAGCAGTCCTCGGGCATTTGGAGCAACAAGCATCACTTTCTGCAGCTACAGGTACGAAAAAGCCGGCTCCTGTCAATTATGCCTCCACTTCTTTTGTGCTTGGCTGGATCGATACAGTGCTCCAATACCAAAAACAGCTAGGTTTGCTTGTGCAGGCCGCTTTCAACAATGACCATACTGTTGAATTCACGCTCTTTGCCTCAGTCAAGCAATTTATCAACCTGCCAAATGGCCGCACCAGGAAAAACCCCGATATTCCTTCTTTAAATGCAGCAGAACTTCTCTCTGTATATATCGACCACTACATCAAGCAATTTTCCAAACCGGCCAGTTCCAAGAAATCTGCTACTGACGATCTGGGTGGTAGTATTGACGAAACGGAGGACTTCTTCAGAAAAGTGATTTCTTTCCTAAAATTGGTCGAGGATAAGTATGCGTTTGAGGCACACTATGCCGCACATTTTGCCAAACGGTTCCTTAATGCTAAGGGCACATTCACCTCCCAAACGGCGTCTTCTGGCGGGGACATTGAGGATCTTGTGTTGGCGAAATTATGGGAGGAGGTCTTCATGGGCAGTCATTATCTTGAGCGCATAGTAAAGATGAAAAAAGACGTTTCGCTGTCTGCAGAATTGACAGTGGAATGGCGTCGTCATGTTGAAGAAAATGCACTTGATGTAGCCGAGCTTGAACTCAAGATCTGCAACTTATCTGAATGGCCAAAATCGATGACTAAAGATCATAAAGATTTCGCCAAAAGCGATAGTGACACGGGCATAATTTGGCCCACCCAACTCCGCGAAACCATGAAAACATTTGAGGAATTTTGGCTCACGGGCAAACGAAACGACAACAAGGCGTTGTTCTGGTACCCGAAATTCGGCCAGATGGACCTTCGTATCACGTATCCAACCCGCACCTACGACATCAATCTTTCCACTTATGGTGGTGTGATCATGATGTTGTTTGCGCCCCAATCCACTGATGCCGATGGAGATCCCGTGCTGGCATTCGAGGAGCAGCGGGAATTGACCTACGATGAAATTGCCGAGCTCACGAAAATTCCGGAATTCGACCTCAAGCGCCAGTTGCGGTCGATTGCCGTAGCACCACGCCTGAGATTATTGGTGAAACTGCCGATGTCAAAGGATATCAATAGTGGAGATAAGTTCAAGTTGAACAGCAAATTCAAGTCACCCTCTACAAAAGTTAAAGTGCTTACAGTTAAGTCCGATGCACCTAAAAGTTCTGAATCGAAAACAGACGAGACTGACGAGGTGCAGGCAAGTATTGACGAGGGAAGAAAACATTTGATCAATGCTGCAATTGTCAGAACAATGAAATCCAGACAATCAATCAAACACAACGAATTAATCGAGGAAATCATCAAGCAGTTGCAAAACAGGTTCCTCCCGCCAATGGTACATATCAAACAACGAATCGAGGATTTGATAGAAAAGGAGTATTTGAGAAGAGATTCGGAGTCGCCGAACGTGTACCATTACATTGCCTAAACACAGACATTTGAGATACAATACTGCGCTTTTTGGACAATGATCCGTGGGGTTGAAACAGAATCACTATTATTCCGGTTTGTATCATTGTGAAGCCTGTACCTGGGACCAAAAGTGAAATTTAATAATATATATTGCGTTGCGAACCACCATTTACGTGGCGGAGCAAGATGAAATGAGGATCATAACTTGCTTTTCTCTCAAAAATTCGAGATGAAACGGGGCTGTTCACTCGAACGAAACGAAGCTTTATAGATACATGAGAATCTCCAGCATGTGGAGTCAGCCCCCATTCTTTTGCATTTTACGTCTGGAATCCAACACAGAAAAGCATTCAGGGAAATACGTGAAATGAAAATTGTAACAGTGGTTCTATCTTGCTTAATGGCATTTGCATTTGCATTTGCATTTGATACAAATCGCTCGGGTAGCTTGTACATTTATAAGCTTGAAGATGATGCGATGAGCATCAGTTTGAGAATTTACGGCAACAAATTATACATCAGCGACTCTCGAACGAGATTCGACTACGATGTCAGGGGTACGCTCTCGATGGCACATACCGCAAAGTACTTGGGTATCACTAGAAAGGGAAAACTCAAGTTAATGGACACTCCTCAAACAGGATTTCTTTTAAGTAGTCGCGGAAGCACCCCTTACAATAGGGCATTATCCTTCAATGGGGAGGAAGTGTTTGAGCTTTGTGGAGATTACCTGATTGGACAAGGGAGCGAATGTTCTGGCGCTCTTAGAGTGAAAATCTTTTTCCAGGATTTATTCCATTAGGCTATTTTAACACACAAGACCTAGGCTATGCGGGGACTTGACATCGCCATGAAGGGCCTCAACTTTTTTTTTATAGTTAAGCTTTTGCCCAACGGTTTCACCTGATAATTTCTTGAAACACGCTGTGACTTCAGACGGGAGGCATTATTATATCTGAATAAAGATATATAATTATATTTTTTACATTAAGTCGTAACGAGTTTAGGAACTACAAAAAATTGAATCAGAGCAAGAATAGGCATGTTTAGGAAATGAATAGTTAGCCAGCATTCTTTATTGCTAGTAACCCCATTCTTTATTGCTGTTTGCTCCATGAAAAGTAAGGCCAGTGCTCGCAACAGTGCCAAAATGCGAGTGCGACATAAGGCCACCAAAAAGTACCATCGACCATGAGATATCGTTCAGATAGTGTATGACCGAAAAGAAAGTATAATGTGTAATTAGCCTACATTTTTTTTTCCCCTCTCCACGTCTGGTTTGTTTATATTGCGTGTCTCATGGCGGGTATTTTTCCAGTTGGCGGAATTCAGCCGAGAATGCCGGACGAGGTTCGCGAGGTTTTCCAGATTGCCGAAAGGGGCCGGTTTCGCGGCGACAGGCATGCATAGAAAAACGCGAGTTTTTGAGTTTGCTCGAGTGTGTAAAAACAACAGAAAAAAAAAAAAAAAAAAAAACACGGGAATTGGTAATCTCGATAGCGTGTCGGGAACTAATTTTTATTCCCGTTGTTGATGTCTTTAGGGAACCAGGAGGAAATAAAATTTCCAGGGATCCTTTCAATAAGCGAATTGGGATAAAATCAAAAAATATTAAGCTAAGCTGCCTCGAATTGCCTTCGGCATAAAAACAATACAGTAGTTATTTTCCATTCTTCTATTCTTCCAAATTTTTATTCCTTTCCCCTTTTCTCGGGAGGCATACTGGCAGGTCAAGCTTGGCTTGCTCTGCTGCACGCATCTCGCATTTCGTTTTCGTTTTCGCGTCCCATGTAAGCAAACGCGCGCCCTGTTTCGGTTCGTTTTTTTTTTTTTCTATTTTTACTTATTGGTATTGCCTACCTGTAGTTATTATTATCTGGTGTGCACTTGTTTTCTTTAGCCCGAGCGTTCCTTTTAACAGAAAACAAAGGGCAACAAAAAAAAAAAAAAAAGAGAGAAGGAAATTACAGCTTCCGCGTATATTCTGGCCGTACTCCACAACAACACGATCAGATTTACCAGAAAAACTCACGCTCTTTTTAACGGCAACCTATTTTTTTTATCATTTCTTTTTGTGGTTTTACATACCCCGTTTTTTGTTACAGCCAAAGACTCATTAGCCGCCCTTGTTGCTATTCTAGTTTCCTACCCCTTTTTCCATTCTTTTAATATTCAATCTTTTTTTTTTTTTTACTTCTCCCGCTAGTTGCACAGCAGGCAGGCTCCTTCACTCGCTATCGTCTCCACTCTAAGCCTCTGGCAGAGCACACCATAAACTCAGCCACTGCCACACACACTCAATTAGGGACTCCATTTTTTACAAGTCTTTGAATCCCGTCAACTTTTTTTTTTTCGTATTTACACTTACAGACTCACACACACATGAGACTGAAGTTGACCTCCGCAAACGTCATGCACAACAAAAACGTCTCCACACATTCACTTAACGAAAACCTCTACGACATTGCACTTTCAGGCACCGACACTGGACCAAAAAGAAAATTTGTGCCTCGCCGCGTGGGCCTGCTAACGAGTCTTCACAGTCTTCCTGAACAAAAACGGCCCAGTGAATATTACCTTGCCAAAATGGGCCAAGCCTCGGCTCCAGCGGCTAATGCTCCAGCTACGGGGCTCAACTTGAATTTGAATATTGACACAACCGCGGCGCTGGCGAACAAATTGCCCGGCAGACCGGTCTCCAACACCTCTGTATCATCTGATGACACTGCGCTGGTGGTTCTGACGCCTTTCGACGCTGCGGACTCGCGCCTCAGCTCGATGACAAACTACCTGACGTATTCGTCCAAACCCACGAGGCCGGGCGACTCCACAACCTCAGTGGCCGAATTGCCGGAGAAACCGGGGTCCGACTCGGATATTGCCGAAATTTCGCCAGTCAGCGAGAGCAGCGTAGAGGCGGAAAATCTCAGTCTGTCACTCTCTACTATCACGCTAAATAACCAAACAATCTCTTCGAATGAATCAGTGGTCGAGCTCCCGCGTTCGCCGCAACCGCCTAAACTTCGTGCAGCATCCACTTCTTCAATACTTGAGTTGAAACGGCAACCCACTTATCAGCAGCAATTACCACCGCTTAGTCGGCAGGCCTCCACAAGTTCCTCATTCATGTTAACGCGCACCAAAACGCGGTACTACAACCCAAAGGAGACAAAGGAACGGAAACAGCTCCGGAAGAAACTTTACGAAGAAAACGATGATGACGATGAGCTTCTCACCAACGATTTGGATTTGGTATTTAATGTGCCGGTGATCAAAAACCATGGAGAACTCTACCGTGCACGCCGGACCGAATCTGTACCAAATATGCTTCTCTCGCGCAACGATCTCGTCGCTGGTGCTGATAACAAGTACCCATATAAGCCCACCGAATCCATGAGACCATGTCCACTTCCAGGAAAACTATCACGCTCGAACTTGAGTTTGGATCGAATCCCAACGGCGATTCCAGAGCTGCACCCGTTGCCTAGCAATGAGTCTATTTTAGAAGGTGATGAAACCATGCACAACTCGTTTGCTAGCACGGAGAATGACAGCGCAATTTGTGACAATATTTCGGACTTTTACTCGCAAAGGTCTTTGTCGTACTCTGCCATAGCAAGAGCCTCGCGAGATCAGATCCTCTCCGATAAGTTGCCCAACTTCGTCAAATCGCATAGTTCGGTTGAGGACATCACCTTGATTTCGCCTGAAAAGCTTGAGGTTGTTGATCAATCGCGCCCAATCAATTTGCCGCCAAAAAAATCAACCGACAAGGCTAAGCACCATCGTGAGTTGCATAAGGTTATTACCGACTTCGAAACAACCACGAAAACCGCAAACAATTTCCGTGTGAATCTTGGTATTCTGGCTATTGCCAATCAGCAAAGTTGGCTTAAGCTAATGACTTCCAGCGATGATAAAGATTTTGGCCGTAAGCTAAATTATGACCGCGAAAAACTCCGGAAGTTGAATTGGGAAAGCGTTGTTCCAGGAAAATTTCGGTTCGAGTACTATATGAAAGTGCTTCTCCTTGACGTTGAGAAGGAATTCTCTGATTCCGTGGCAAAGACTCTTAGTTCAATCGAGGACAAAATTAGTGGCCTTTCGCAGCAAATGAAAGCAGCCAAGAATGCTGAGTTTAGTGGCATGATTGAACAAGTCATGCAAAGACCCCTATTCAAAAACTTTTTGATTCAGATGGCCGAGACAGAAAACACTGAGTTTGATACTCAACTATTCCGTGAGAATTTTAGACACTTACTATATTTGAAGTCCTTTTCAGATGAAGGACTTCTCAAGCACCATCAGATCTTTGTGATTCCAATGTTTTTAATTTTCTTTCAAAATACCGAGTCCTTTTCCGACATCTACACTCTTATAGAGTTATTTGATCGCGAGATCTTTACTACGGATATGTTAAACTCGCTCAATAAGAAGCTATCATGCTGGAGCAATATCTCACAAATGTCGCATTCCAACCCGGTGTACAAAATTTTAAAGAGGTTTTCCAGCTTGCAAGAATTCGAACACCTTAGCGCAACAACTCTTTTTGAGCTTATAATTCAGCTTAATGACAGACTCCCATTGAGTCTTAGCGCCCCCTCGACGCCTATTATTGCACAAAGTCCTTTCAGAACACTTTCAAAGACCTCCTCCGATTCTGAGAGTGGTGCCAAAAATGGATCTGTCTCCTCTTTGGATAGTGATACGGACTGGGACTCTGATTCTTTCTTCTCTGCCTCGTCATCATTGAGTTTGACTGGCGTTTTTCTTCAATTATTGGTCATTTTTTCACGCTCCAAGAATAGAAAACAGAAGCTTGTCAATTTGTTCCAAGGATTTTTGCTTACTGTTTTCCAATATTACCACATCAACTGGAATAGCTGTGAAGAACTCGTGAGAGACAACAAGTCCATCAAGCTTAACAATTCTAATGACCAATTGATGAATTTAGAGTCTTTCCTCGACAAATGGAAGGACATTTTCAAGAAGTTATGAGCACTCCAATAGTTACAAGCAGAGCTTGACATTTAATGATACAATTTTACATATCCATATCTAATTCTATAACGTCTGGGTTTTTTACATCCATTGTCCCATTCTCTTTTACTGGTGCTTTAGTCTCCCCCAAAACAAACCCCATCGGATTAATATCTGCCTTAAGATCAAGCACACTCTTGTATTCGTTTGAAATGCGCCTGCGAGTTCTGAGCATGTCCTTGTAAGAATCCTCTGTGCCACTTTCGACCTCCCATTTCTCCCATTTGTCCCAAACCTTTTTCATAACATATGCATCAGGGTGGCCTAGACCAGCTAGATATTTGAAAAGTGCTCTTACTCTGAAAAGCTCCTTCTCCTTGAGTTCGAAATCGACAAACTCAAGACCAATTTCTATACCACAAGGGAGCGTCAAATGTGTATCTTGAAGCGCCTGTGTCATAATTTCTCTGTATAATGCAACATCTTGTAAACTTTGGCGGATAATATGAGAGGCTTTTTGGTAAAGAATGAATTTATCGTCGGCGATCTTGTTGCGATTTTCTTTTGTGTAGCGGGGGAAAGTGAATGTCTTGGTCAAGTATGCAATAGCATCACGAATGATCTTTAAACCGCGGATCAAATTGCCCTTCTCCATTTCAAAATCATAATACCGTTGGAATATTTCATGCGCCTGAAAGCCTGGTATTTCTGTGGACAAGCATCGGTCAAACAAGTCGCGAATTTGATCTTCGATTTGTACGTTCTTGATGACTTTATCAAGATAAACTGCCCAAATATGGAATTGGGCTTGAGGAGATTTGAAACTGCGAATGCCCGCTTCGAAAACATTATAGCTTTTGTTTGGACCTTCCTGCTTACCGATGAATTCGGCATAGTCTAAAAGCAGACGAAGACTGATAATTTGTAAGGCCAAAAGCTGGCCATATGCATCGCTTAATTTCTGATAAATGGCCGAGTTATCCGCGCCTTCTTCAACCATCGACTTGAGCATGTCTACGTAAAAAGTCCATAGTTCGCTATTGCTGTGAATTTGATCATGAACAGACTTTTTTTGCTTTTCAGATGTTTCAGCGGAGGTATCTGTCGTCTGTGGAGCAAATAACACCAGTTCGATGTGATTCAATGCCTCATCATCTGAAACAGTAAAGATCATTTCCGTCCACGCTATATATAACTCTGCAAGCTCAGAAACCGTCTTGAATTGGGACTTGATAGCGTGAGAGAAAATCACATTGGCCGTCGAGAGATCATCTTGTGTAATGTATATTTCCGCATAATTTATCCACACACTAGCCATGGTATGACCATGTATCGAAGTTGCCTTCAAAGGATTCACGCGACGAATTGCTGTGACATAAGTATTAATGACCTCATGCTGGTTATCTTTTGCACGGAAAATTTCAGCACGGCTTAACCAGTGGTCAACACAATGCGGGCTCTTTTTTATAAGCACATCATTTATAAGCACTGGCTGTAAATCGAGCATTCTGCTAAAGAGTTTTACACGAACCTGAAGTTCTTCGCGATTCTCTGCCTGATATAGTTTTTCAAGCTGGTTTTCTTCCCAATTTGTGATGACATCAAATACATCCACCACATCAAGAACAGATTCTGCGGCATCTAATGCTTGAGTATGGAAATGACGGGCCTTCTCGAAATTTTGCCTGGCAGAAAAATAAGAAGCAACTATAAGCAAATAGCGCTTGGCATAGCCAGGGTAGTCAGATGCAGCCTTTCGGGCAATGTTTTCGATGTAGTAATCGTCATTGAACAGTAGATCACGCAGAAGAATTTTGAAGAAATCAAGTATAAATTCCGCATTCAGACGCAGGTTCAGGAGTTTCGAGTCCAAAGTTTTGTGGAAGAGTTTGATCCCATGATTTAAATCGCCAAATCCAGCAATTTTTAGAACACAGTCTTCTTTCAGAATACCCGGTCCATCAGCTAATTCACCCAGCAGAACTTCGTAATAGCGAGTATAAATTCCAGCAGATTCTTTGGAATTAAGTCCATCGGCCAATTTCAAGTATATTGTCCAAATTTTTCCGTGATGAGACCGATCCAAATTGAAAAGTGCCATGTCCAATGCTTTTCGAAGACGAAGCTGGCTAGATTCCGATTGACCGTGTTCAAGAAGATCAATATATTTAAACCAGAATGCCGGCGTAGAGTTCAATATCAGCAATACTCTTTCATAGAGATGTATAAGCGTTTCATGGTGTTCAGAACCCCAAGGCAACTGAAGATACGCGTTCCATAAAAGTGTCGATGCGGGTAACTCCGAAACAGCCCTATCCAAAATGAAAACCGCTTTATCGAAATCTTCACTGAATGCTTCAAAGTACTCAAGCCATCGGGTTTCGTTGTGAATATCCCGAAGCAAGTTTTCCTCATGCTGAACTTGTGCTGGGGAGATTAGCGCATCTAGCAGCATGTTCACTCTAGCTTTACTTTTTGACACTTTTTGCTTTTGAGATGACTTATTTTTTTTTTCTCTATCTCTCTCGTTACCCGTGATATTTGATTTATGAGATATGTTGCGCACGTGAATTGATGATTGATTGTAACTACCGTTTCCGATTGATGGGATTGGGATTTCTTTAATGGCTTGATGCAGGTGTTGGAGGTGCAGTATGATGATGAGCAGTCTCAGTCCTGAAGTTCCAATCCGCCGCGATTTCTCACAATATGGTGCTTGAGGCCAGGCCAGATTTTGACGAAGGCGTGGACAGAAACAAGAAGTAAGCTATGCTTTGAATGAAAAATAATTTGAAGGAGATTTTTAAAATTAATTCTTTTCCATTACTTTGATTTTCACGAATTTTTTCACATCACGTTGGTGAATTCAGTCATTCATTAGTTAGTGCAGGTTTAACTGAAGACCAGTGCCAATCAACCTAAAGCTTCGCAATTATAGACACTAATCACATGTCATAACTTGAGGCCAATGAAATAAAACCGAAGCTTTCGTTTTTCTTTCTACAAAGGAAATCCCCGTTTCAAAATTTCAAAATATTGACAGCGATCAATTTTGTATGAAAATAGAATGTCCTGTCAGATGCACTCCCAAATCTGCCTTTTTGGGACCACTGCCTTAGGCTTAGTTCCGTTATTGGGCCGTGCGAAACAAGCCTTGGGAATATTTTTTATGGATCACACTCTAGCAGCTGTAAAAAGCAGATCACACATCCTGACACTGATATTGAGATCCAAAATCCATTTCGCTGAATTTCAACTGAAAGTTTTTTGTTGTTAAGAAAAAAACCAAGAAGCTCCTCTGTCTTTGTGTAGATTTTATGGATCAACCCTATTTCCAAAAATTAGGCTATCTCCAGTTGAAGCCCCACCAGGCCCCACCATTCGCACTCGAATGTTGCATATTCCTGCATTTAACACATGCAAAACACACCAGCTTAAAAAAACTGGGGCCAAAATTCTATCGGGTTTTAACACCATCAAAAGGGATGCAACACATCTTTAACTCAGGATTGAAATAAAATCAAAAAATATAATTTCTTCATCTAGCATGTTCAAATTTAGTGTAACTTTTTCACCATTTCTTCATTATTTTTTTAATCGAAATATTTCTTGATGTTGATTCAGTAATGATTGGACAAATTGCAAAGCCTCGAGATTGGCGCTTAAGTCAAACCAGGCGGGGTTCCCTCCGGCTTAAACAAGTGTTGCTTTTGCACCTGCAACACGTCACAACGAATCAAAAAGAAAAAAGTGAAAGATAAAAAAAAGATAATGAACAAAAAAGATAATGAACAAAAAATGTCATAGAAGACCTTACGAAATAAATGGCAGAAAAATTTTTATATCCGCCAAACCATACAAAATAAGATATTCTTCGGCGGCAATCCAAGGGGTGCTTTTTTTATTTATTTTTTTATAATTCTCAACGCTCTCTTGGCTGCGGGCTATTTTCCACAATGCGGCGCACTCCAGCCGACGCGAGCACACCCCGCCAAAAGCGCTATCCCCCAAAAAAGGCCCACGCAATCATTTCCACTTACAATTACATTTCCATTTGATTTGACCGACAGGTTTCGTGTCTTTCTTTGATTTAGATCCACGATTAAGAAATTCCTCTCCTACGGAGATAAAGACGAAACCTATCTTCTCTTTAACAAAGAGCGTTTGCAAACGCAGGTCATATTTCTATCCACTCACCCCGTTTGTCTCCTAATGGTGAATCTATACCAGACATTGTTTCTGCCGGGCAGTGCCAAAAATGTAGACCTGGAAAACGACGATGTTTGGAAAGTTCCGCCGTCATTTGAACAAAATAAATCAAAACCGGGATCGCGAGGACGTCTGATATCTATGCCCCGCTTCTTTTTTAAGGACCACCAGGAACCACCAGATCAGACCCAACAAAATGTTGCCTCGGAGAATTTTTTGGACATGGAAACCAACCAGCACACTCCAAATCTCGCCAATAATTCGTCTTCAATCGAAGCCAGCGGTGATTCAGAGCCCGATGAGAAAAAACCAGCCATTCCAACCCATACCCAAGGTGGGTTCAATCGTTTGCGCTCGATTTTCCGCTTTCTGGCGCTGCCCGATGGGAAGCTTGACGCCAAAGAATCTGAAGTCACATCAGGCGAAGGTTTAGGCACCTCTGATCATGAATTCCAACGTGAGACACCGCCTCGGCAAAAAGCTAAGCCTTTGGCTTTTGCGCCAGAAAGTTTCCCGTCGATTTCAAACGAAAATGACGTTGCCAACTACCAAGTGCCCCCAGCCTCGAGCCCGCAAAGACGGTTTTCAAAACACAGACGTCATGAAAGTGCAAATACCAGTCCTGTGTTGGCGGCAAACCCTTACTTCATGCACCAAGGTTTGCCTGCCCATGCTTCCGATAACGGAGCCGATATCGCTCAGGCGCAACTTTCAGGCAAAGCCGATGTCCAAATTTCTCTTCGTCATTTGAACTCGCAATTCTCTGTGCCATTAAAAAGTGCTGATAAAACTGCAGACACAAAGCTGCCGCGGGGCGAAAAGCTGAGCGTTCCCTCTGACTTGTCAAGGAATCTGCCTGAAAATCCCCACACGCACCCTAGTACCGGCACGTATCCCACCAATCCGCATCGTACACTTTCACCAGCAACTCCGCTTCGAAAAACATTGCGCAGAGTTGCCTCTGCTCCACTAGTTCGTCTTCTTGGAGATAAGTCTCCTGCAGTTGAGCCGCAGAAAGATTTCGATATTAACGATCATATTGGCGAACTCAATATTTCTAACGGTAGGCCTCGGACCTATACACAAGGCAGGACATATTCAAACCTGGCGACAAAGGTTATGGACGTGCAGGTAAATCAAAACTGCTTTGAAAAGATTCGCTTATTGGGCAAAGGTGACGTGGGCAAAGTTTTTCTAGTGCGAGAAAAAACGTCGTCTCGTCTTTACGCTATGAAAATCTTGAACAAAAAGGAAATGATTGAGAGAAACAAAATCAAACGTGCTTTAGCTGAACAAGAGATTCTTGCCACCAGTAACCACCCCTTCATTGTCACATTGTACCACTCTTTCCAACTGGAGGACTCTCTATATTTATGTATGGAATACTGTATGGGAGGTGAGTTTTTCCGGGCGCTTCAGACGCGGGAAACAAAGACTATCGGTGAGGAGGATGCTAAGTTCTATGCGGCCGAAGTCACGGCTGCACTTGAATATCTTCATTTGCTGGGTTTCATTTACCGCGACTTGAAGCCAGAAAATATTCTCCTTCACCAGCTGGGACACATCATGTTAAGCGATTTCGACTTGTCTAAACAGTCAGGCAGTATCAAAGGTCCGGAAATCCAGTTTAGCAAGACTCATAACTCCACAAATCCGACCATTGATACAAAGGCGTGCATTGATGGGTTCAGAACAAATTCTTTTGTGGGAACAGAGGAGTATATTGCCCCTGAAGTGATACGAGGAAAAGGGCATACAAGTGCTGTGGATTGGTGGACCTTGGGAATCTTCATCTATGAAATGATTTATGGAACTACCCCTTTTAAGGGAAAAGATCGGAAAGCCACCTTTAGCAATGTGTTGAAGAAAGATGTCCGGTTTTTGGATACTAAGTCAATATCTTCCCCATGCAAAAGCCTAATAAAAAAGCTCCTCATCAAAGACGAGACTAAAAGATTGGGGTCGAAGATGGGCGCTTCTGATATCAAAAACCACCCATTCTTCAAAACAACGCAATGGGCATTGCTTAGGCACCAGAAACCCCCAATGATCCCGGTGCTTACTAAGAGCAAAAGGGCTGAGCGCCGTACGGAACTCCCACCCAGTCAAGAGGAGCCTATATATCTTCCGCAAGCAGATGATAAAGATGATCCATTTGCCCTGTTCAGCTCAGTTACTTTGCGCCACGACGATGGTGATTTGGATGATAGTCTCATATTGGAGGCAGATACTTCACTTTATTCGAGTGTTGCATACACAATGACAAATCAGGCTGATGCGACCGCAAAGCGTCTGAAGGGCTTTCTCAGAAGATGAAATAGGTAAATATACATGACATTAACCAACGTTTAGTGTAATATACCTTTTTCAATGCGCAATGCCCGGGCTAAGAACGCGGATCTATCAGTTGATATCAACTTCCATTAGATTTCGGTCAAAGATTGTTGACGACTACAAATGTTGTTAAAAAAAAATCAATCATTTCACATATACAAAGTTAAATTATTTAAAGTGGGTGTTTTCAAGGCTTAACAAGAAACAAAGTCAATAACCTGGAGGTTGACTGGCTCACACTGAGCAGCGACGTTCTCGTCGTACAAGTTGTAAAAGTCACCAGACTTACATTGGTAAAAGACATCACTGTCACCAAGAGCCAAGTAACCATCCTTGGTAACAGACCAGCCAGCAGCATAGATGGTACCAGCTTGTGGTGGTGGACCGTCGAATTGGAATTGTCTGTTGGCAACAATGGCACCGATTCTTCCCTTAGAGTCCTTCAACTCACCGCCCTTCAAGTTCATCGACAAGGAGTCAGTCGTGCTGCAAGCAACTGGGAAACCCTCAGTACCTTCGTCAGAAGCAGTGCCAGTAGCTTGGACTTGACCGTCAGAAATTTGGTTGGCAGCAGTACCAGTAGCGACAGAGGTGGTAGAAGTTTGGTGTTGAATTTGGCCATCGGTGATTTGGTTAACAACAGAAGCAGAAGTAGTGGTTTGGTGTTGAATTTGACCGTCACCGATTTGGTTAACGACAGAGGCAGAAGTAGTGGTTTGATGTTGGATTTGACCGTCACCGATTTGGTTAACGACAGATGCAGTAGTGGCAGTTTGGTGTTGGATTTGGCCGTCACCAATTTGGTTAACAACAGATGCAGTGGTCTTGGCAGTTTGGTGTTGGATTTGGCCGTCACCGATTTGGTTAACAACAGATGCAATGGTCTTGGCAGTTTGGTGTTGGATTTGGCCGTCACCAATCTGGTTGACAACAGATGCAGTGGTCTTAGGAGCAGGCGTGCTCAAAGTTTGCGAAGTTTGCTTTTGAATTTGACCATCGCCGATCTGGTTGACGACATCTCTCTTGCCAGCGGAAGCAGTGGCAGAGGAAGAAGCAATCGTGAGAATTTGGATACCGAACAGGTGAGTGTGGTCAGTAGTGGCACCAGAGTAGGTGGCGGATGGAGTCAATGTGGTCCATGGCTCAGATGGCACATAAGCAGCTTGTGCAAGTGCAATGGCACTCAAGATAGCGAGGGAAAATTGCATGGCTATAATACTTTGGTGTGCAAAAGTCTGTGTGAATGTTCTTATGAAATGCGGAAGTAGGACTCTGTAGAAAAGTATTAAACCTTTAGAGTGATGGATAAAATGTTAAGTGATGAAGAAAAAAAATTAGATGGAGATCTGGGAAATTGGTCGCCTCTTTATACTTTCAGAACTCGGCAATCATGGCTTTGTTCGGCTCTTGGATCATTGCCCCCTTGCATGACAATGCTCCACTGATGTTGTTGATCCATGCTGGTAATTTGACGAAAACGTACAAAATTTGTTGGCTGAGGACGTGCCTTTTTCTGCGCGACATGCATTGCAGACTGCAGATAATCCCTTTTTCTGGTTCTAATTATATCTTTGTTGACAAACAGTTGGCTGGGGACTGTACGCGCGCTCCACAAGTCGCCACCCATTGGCCAAAACCTAAAAAGATACTGAGCGACATTAAGCCCGATGTTATTTTTAATTTTGACCTATGACGTTATTCCACACTTTTGCTCACAGCGCTTATTAGCTTGTTGGTGATTACATTTGGTGAAAACACAAACACCAGCCATAAAGGTGGTTTGTCAAAATAAACACCAAGCTGACTCCAATACTGGGGTTTCCTAAGTGACTTTCATTGTTCCCCACAATAGACTTAAACACAATTTTCAGTTTCTATGCAGACCTTTTTTTGTTTTATTTTGCTTGGGTAAAATCCCCAATATACTTTATTTAGTGTGTGAGTTCATGGGCCAACACAGTGTTGAGGTGTGTTCTATTTTTATTGAACCCCATTAGAAAAAAAAGAAAAGATTACGACATTTCTGAAATTTCTTTTTTAATAGAGCCCCAGTCGACGGTGAATTTACGATAATTTTTATTTCGGAGATTCTTTTCTTGATTCTTTTCTATTTTTAGTTTGGCTGAAGATTTTTAATTTTCTCTTGATTTTTATTGTTTCAATGAAATGGAAAAATGACATCGATCTAGACTGTATTGATAAAGAATAAACCAGAGTCCAGACTTTTTCTTCGACCCTTAGTGAGACATTATCTGCATATGTGGCTAAACGGACACGCACGTAATTAGATTTCCCAATACATGCTAGTCATGCATCACGTGATCTTAGAAAAAATAGTGAGGGAATTGCGTGGGGGTATGCTTGAGAACCGACATTGTGTGGACATCGCAAGCTTTCTGTAAGGCACGCTTACTTATGTTTGTACGACATTCTGTCCGCCAAGGGCTTTCTTCGGGCCGACTTTTTGTGGGTTTTTTATAGAATGCCTTATTTTAACTAACCTGTGGGGATAAAGAATATCACGTACACAAAAATAGAAACTTTCAATTGACGAGACTCTCTTTATCGAACCATCCGTTTCTATATCAAAAAATCCAGTTCCCCGATCGGTACAAAAAAAAATTCAATTATAAGAAAATATTTCCGGCAGATCCGGAACCGGTTGCCCAACAACCCATAAAAATGTCGTGTAAACGACTCCTTCCGCTCGGAAATAACTGTGTGCGATAGTGAGCAATTGTTGCGCCGGCCCCTTCCGCGGCTTACGAGGCGACATTTTGCTCGGGCCAAACCCGCCAAATTCTCCCCCATGTTAATATCCTTACTGATATAATAATGTGGGTAATTTCATGTTTGACCAGAAATCTCACTCACAAGAAGAATGGCATTATCACGGCAGTAATATACTGACCTTTTTGTTGTTGAACGTAGAAAAAAAACAAAAAAACAGAAGATACATTCCACAACGTGCGGCCACTCATGCATGTAATTTAACTGCAAAAATCCGGGAAAAAGATTGCAGGGCGTACGCAAAATTAAGCCTTGCTTTCCGATACGATGAGCCACGGGGTCGGTCTTTCAATTTCATCTAAAAAATAACTGAAGAGTGAAAATTGGCATGTTTCGATAACAAAAAAAAAATTATTCTCTCTTGTGTCACTATGATTTTCGGTGTTTGTAGTCACCCGAAATGGTTTTTCCTGGTCTATCGGAGAGTGTGTCGAAACACATTTCTGATATCGGTAGGTTAGGAACAAGTATAAATTCAACGTTTTTCAATTGCCTTCAATACAGAAGAATATAAAAGCCATAAAAAAATCCTTCTGTTGTTGTCTTCTATTTGACAAACCGTAATGCCGATGATCCCTTTTTTTTTTTAATTCATTTTTGATATTTTGGTCATCAAAATAACTAAATGATATATTCGATTCAGTGATCTAATAACCAAATTTTCACAAACTGTAAAGAATCCCAAGTTTTTCCCCCATCCAACATTTTTTTCATTACAATAATACAACTACGAATTGGAAGCTTTCAGTTAACGTGCACAAGAACTAGAATAGTCTTGTTTTGAACATTTTTGTTGTTAGCTAAACGAGGCACTGATTCTAGCGCCCAAACTGAATGCGAAAGATCTTTAAGTAGAGCGCTTTAGAAAGTTGATGATGATCTTGAGAAGAGAGAACAAGTTATTCAAGGGAAGATTATTGAAGCCCAAGTGTAAATGATTATCTTGAAGTTAGTTGGGAAGAAATCGAAGAATCGCCTCTCATTTTGTAGTTAGTCTTGCGTAATATTCGCCTTTATAAAATTGTTAAGAAGTAAGAAAGATAGTCATGCCTCTGAATCGACCTTCTCTTGTTTGATGAAACGTGGAGCTTTGTTGTTGTGAGGAAATTTTTCACATATTTCCATGACTCATCCAATAAGTTATTGATTATCGTCGGAATATTACAGATCTGCTTCATTTGGCCACGACCCAAAACTTGGGCGTCAAGGCTACGGCATCGAAGCCGCGCTTATTTTCTCCAGTTTGAAGATTATTCTTCCTGCATCGGAATCCTCCATTTGGTCCATCTCGAATGGAGTTGAAAGCTTGCGTCTTAGAAAACTTTGGCTGTAGACAAGGTAGACTTTGCATCACATAAAATTGGAAATTAAAACTTCGAAAATTGAGCCATCATTCAAGCCAGGGGTGAAACCTCCAATGTTCACCTTTAGTGATTTTAATGTAGCTAGTGAAAACCACTAATGAGCGGCACGGCATTACCCAAAAAAAAAGATACATTTCTGCATAATGACAATGTATACTCATGACAAAAACCATTCAATGTACAATTTTCCCGCCCAAAACTCGGAAATTCAAGGTATCCGTGCAGAGTCCGGTTGCAAATGCCGTGTCAGAATTGCGCTTCCCTGCACATAAGTTAGATCTTGAGTCAGAATCGGTCTGTGTGCACACTTGAGTCTTAGAGTCACAGTGACTCGCGTGCTTGAGTCAAATGACTACGTTCGAAAAAAAAAAGGTTGGGTCTTTTGAGTGATTTTTTTCCTTCTTTTTTTTTTTTTGTTGGCACGATGGAATCATAAATATATAAAGCCAGACATAACTCCCCGATATGTCAAAAATTTAATAAATTCATCATCACTTTTTATTATGAGCACTGAGGTTAGAGACAAGGCTAGAGACAAGGCTATAGACAAGGCTCTCGACGGTGATTCTGCGAGTTTGCAAATCACAGAGGAGTCTGTTGGTAGTCTGCACAATGAAGCCACTAAGAAACAGCTCGATCAAATTTATCGTAAGTTGGATCGTCGTATTATTCCTGCGCTCTGGTGTCTTTATTTCCTCACTTCTTTTGGTGGAGGTGCCTATGGTGTATCGTTAACTATGAACAGAGCAGAGGGCCATTCTTTGGGCCAAAGACTTGACTTGACCGCGAAACAAATGTCCACTGCTTCGGCGTTAGACTTTGTCGGCTCGATTCTTTTTGATGTACCTATGAATTTGATCATGACTAAAGTGAGCCCTCAGTCGTGGTTGGCAAGAATCGTGGTTGGTGTTGGAATCTTATCTACATGTTACATTGCCCTTGATTCTGCCCATGCTCTAATTGCCATACGTTTCATTGGAGGTGTTGTGGGTGCAGGTTTATGGCCCGGAATGTCGTACTATATTTCGTTATGGTACCCTAATGACAGACTGACTCGCAGAATCGGATACTATTTCACTGCTGCCCAGATTTCGTGTGCTGCCGCCGGTTTGCTTAGTGCCGCGTTCCAGAAAATGGACGGAATCCATGGTTACACCGGCTGGCAATGGTTGTACTTGGTTTATGGAAGTGTGACTATTGCCGTTGGCTTATCGCTTCTTTGGTGGCTTCCTGACCGGCCATTTGCCAAAACCACCGAGTCACCGGGAAAAATCAAGGCTTTTTACAACAAGTACTTCACGCCAAAACACCCTCTTTCCTTGGAAGAGCGTGAATTGCACAGGAAAGATATTGAGGACAGATATGCTGTTATCGAATGGACATGGAAAGACGTGACTTCGATTTTCCTCGACTTAAGAATGTGGGCGATCGTCATGATGTATTTTGGTGTTGTGGGTACAGGCTTTGGCTTGGCAGTCTTTGCATCGGTGATTATTGCTGCTAGCAACCCAAATCTCTCGTCCATTAATGTGTCTCTTCTTTATGCTCCTATTTGGCTCTTTGACTTGGCAGGAATCTTGCTCATCACACCGTTTGCCGACCGTTACAAAAAACACAGAGCCTTGTTCTTCTCTGGTGCATGTCTTATTATCATTTGTGGAATGTTTGTTAACACTTTTGCTCATGGTTCTTGGAATAGATACGCCGGACTTTTGATTGCAGGTTTTGGCTTGGGCCCCACAGTACCTATTTGTATGTCTTGGTCGGCAGAGATTTTTGGCCCTGTTTATGGCGATAGTGGAATTGCCATGAGTTCGGCTTTGGTTACTGGACTTGGAAATTTGGGTTCAGTCACTGCCACTTATGCTCTTTACACGGGCTGGCCTGCGGATGCAGAAAACTTGTACCGTAACTCTAACATGGTGTTGGTAGGCATGTTGGGAATCAGTATCCTTTCCTCGGGTGTGTGTCATTTGATCAAGGATAAGGTGAAGAGAGTTTTCTAGTATTTATACCTTCTAATTTCATAAATTTTAATCGACCTTTTAATAAAAAACTTCTTCTTCATACGGTAATTGTTCAGTTGAGCCTAGCACAAGCCAAAGTTTCAAGGGGTAGCAGAAAAATTCGGGGTATGTATATTCATCGTTTTCTTTACAATAAAGCCTATAAACACTTGAAGGACATTTCGGCACCGTTGATCAAGAAGCACCGTCTTTTCACGTCCGTGACAATTTCAGTACACCGGTATTCTGTTAGATGAGGCAACTTATCAGAACTTGCTTTCATGATTGGGTCTCTCATCGTATTTGTACCGACGACGTCTCTTCTCAATTTGTATCTTTTTATTAACTCGTGATTAAAGAAAGGAGCAGGTCTTTGGATTTCAAAAAAACGAGGCATGACTTTATCAATTCTTTTGGTATCAGTATTTCGTCTGGACCGCAGCTCATCAATTTCCTTTTTGCAATATCGCGACCATATATCTTCTCTGTCTTCAATAGCAAGCTTCACGAGGTTCAGCTGAGAGTCAACAATAGCTTCCCGCAATTTCTTTGAGCCATAGTATGAGCGTACAAAAGTAAAGATTGAAAGTGTTTTGAGCTGATGCGGCACACCATGTTTGAGAAGTCTAATCACCGCATCCTCTTCCTCGTCAGTAAATTTGCGCCCATGGTTGAGAGTGAGATTTTTAAGTTGAGGCATATTCTGGGCGATTGAATCTAAAACGGATGGGCGATTATATGGCCGTTCGTTATCGCGGTCGTAACTTTTGTCGTAGTGCACTTCCAACGTGTTTAAATTACTGAAATCAATAACCAGTTTTAATAGTTCAACAAATTTAGTGGTATTTGATCTAGTAACAGTTTGAAAGTGTAATGTAGTTAGATTTAACTTGATATTATTTTCTGCGAGAGCCGAAAAAAAAGCGTAAAATTGTTTTGGTTTGTCACAGGGATAATCATCGTCTAATTTCCCCAAATCCCAAGGGCTGTCAGATTGGCATAATGACAACTTCTTCAAATTAGGAAGCCCGCCCATTTCAACAACCTTTGAACCAAGTTTACCAAAACTATTTTCTTCGAAGATATGGTGAACGTCAATGAGTTTGAGTTCGACAACATTTGGCAAGTATACAGGATGTTTCCCAAGGAAATACGTCGCTTTCACTAAAGATTGTGCCTTCTCCGGTGCAATTTTCAAGTTACCTGACGCGTGAAACTCTTTCAAATTCAAATATGACATAAGTTCCGTCAATAGGTCCCTGGCGAAATAGCTCTGGACATTAAGAGAAGAGACCATCGCCGCTAAAGTGCTATTTTTCAGTAAGACATCAATTAAATCCTTCATTGCTCTTGACCTGATGAT
>JAJMCO010000154.1:0-26274 GCA_030573015.1 Metschnikowia peoriensis | reverse complement strand
AATTCTTGGAAAGACGGAGGATTTTGCGTTTGGCAACACTGAAACCCACCACCTGCGCTTTACTCACAGGATTATAGTAGGTGAAGCCTTCAGTAGTGGCCACAAGAAGCTTAGAAGAGCGAGATTCCATGTCCACACAGTCAAGGTCAGCACCAGAATCCTTGGAGAGAATTCTCAAAGGTTTGCCCTTATTTCTGCCGGTGGTTAACAATGTGAAAATACGCGATGTTGTGACCACATACAAAATCTCCTCTGTGCGATTAAATTGGACACTTGTAATTGGGTCAGAGCCCTCATAAACGAGTCTTTGTTTTGAGCCTCTATCACGAAGCAAGTCCCCGCGTACCAAGATGATTTTGCCGTTGGCATAGCCAAGCGCAATACACGTGAGTTGCTCATTAAACAGAAAACAACTGATGGGATAAGAATCGTCACCATCATGTACCAGAACTACAGTAAGATATTTGTGGCGCATAGCATCATCATCCACCACCACAGCACTATCTAATTGAACAATTTTGTGCAAATCCCATATCTTAATAATGGCGGGAGATCCCTGTTTTTCAGCGACGGTAACCAAAATATTGGACCCGGCTAATGGCCGCATAAACGTGATACGGTAGTCTGCTTCATATGCGGAAAACAGCAACACGTGTTCGAGCAGATCCTTATCAAGGAGTTTTACCCGCCCATCCACGGAAAATGCCACGTGGGATTGGACCGCAGTGATGGAAGAAAGCCCCGGATCCGAGAATAATGGATCTTGCGATTGATAGTGCGGGTCTCGGATCGGGAGAAAGTCAAAGAGCTGGAATTGCCGCCACGTGGCTGGAAGCGACATGACTGTATTCAAGAGACTGGGAAAGTGTTTGATGGATTTTTTTGGGTGGGGGGTGGAAATCGACCTGTATTTATAGAAGTTCGTGGATTTATTGGGTAGTGTGGTGCGTTCGCTTCCACACTATGTATTGTGCATTCCATGGGCCGGGCTCAGACCGCGACTGCGATTGATTTAGGCGGTACCTACAGTTTTCTGGGGCCACCTGGTGAGAAAAAGCATAAAATATAATTTCTAATATTTGGATAATTTTTTTTTAAAAGTCTCTCAGGGTGTTGAAAGCGGATGAAACATTTTTCGAAATCTTAGCGTTTGATGATGACCAGTTTTATCTTATATGTCCATTAGGTATGAACAGATCGGCCCGACTAATTACATTAATAAAGCTGCGATTTTTTTTTTATTCAGTTCAATTATCAATACAAAAACAACTCAATATAAAAGCAAACAAGCAAACAAAAACAGTAAAGCTGTAAAAACAAATTTGAGTACTCAATGAAAGCCGAAATGACTTTTCTTGAGTACAGACCCCCTCTTTTCCAAAAACTCGATGTAATCCATCCACAATTCGTCCCCATTTTTCAAGCAGTACAAATCACCAATGACTACCAAAGCGTACTTTGCTCTTGTTAAAGCAACATTCAATCTGCGCTTATCTTTCAAAAACCCAATCTTGTTTGTGTCATTTGATCTCACACATGACATGACCATAAAGTCCTTCTCTCTTCCCTGAAACGCATCAATTGAGGCTATCATGATATCAGAGACAGAGTGAATAGTGACTGATTTTTTCTCATCAAATTCATCGCGGTTGGTTTCAATCACTAACTCTTTGCCTGAGGGGTTTATCCGCAAGTTATTCACTAAGGTTCTTGAGATCAAGTCACGTTGGCCTCTGTACGGAGTTATCACCCCAATTTGAGACCTCTCAACACCCATCACATTTATGAAATGCTCTAACACCTCTTCAATAAACTTAACTTCACCTGAATTACTGTAAGTGCGGCTTTCATCTCCATAAAACCTCGATGCAACCACTTCTTCGGGACAGTGATTAGCAGTATCCCAAAATACAAGGGGGTCTGAGGGGATACCATAATGTTTCCGGTGTTCCAGAGTGATTCCATCATTGAGAAGCCCGCCATAAAATTCATTCCTTGGGAACTCACTGATGGCTGGGTGCATACGGTACTGCGTGTCAAGCATGATAGGCTTCTCGTACGTACCATTAGCCAACATTCTTTCGAAAAGAGAAAACGATAAACCCGGGATTGGAGAAAAGCTACTTAATTGTTTCTGATCCCCGACGAACACAAACTTCTCCACTCCAGGAAGTGCAAGTGGTATCAAGCTAGTCACATCCGAAGACTGGGTAGCCTCGTCCATAATGACCACTGGAAACCTCTCAAGCTTCAGTAACTGTATGCCTCCAGCAGAGACCGACGTAGTCAAAATCACCTTGCTTCGACGCATAATAAGGTTGGAATACTCAATCTGGGCGCTCATGACCCGCTTGAACTCTTCTTCACTAATAAATCTGCGAGGGTCTCTTAATCTATCAATCAATGCTTTTATGTCTTTTGGCATAGCATCATAAACCTTGTTATGCAAACAAATAGGACCAACGGGTCCGTCCTTCAAATACTCAATCTCTTTCGAAGCTGCAACTACCCTAACAAGACAGTCCTCATATTCTGGTATTAACTTTTCAGCAATATTGTCCACCGCTAAATTTGATGCTGCCACAACTAAGATGGGAAGGTTTCTTGTGAGCAAAAGTTTGGATATCAATTTGAAGATGGTCCAGGTTTTACCTGTACCTGGGGGACCCTGAATCACTGTGATCGAATCGCTAAACACGGTTTCAATGGCTTGTTTTTGAGATTCATTCAAGTTTTCTTCCGAAAGATCAATGCCGTGCAGTACCGTACTCAATTGCCTTATCTTTGTCTTCCCCAAAATCATTTCTATGAACTCAGGGTTCGTAAGCTGAGACATTGCGGCAAACAGCCGGCTTGTAGGGACAGATACTGGTAAAATCTCGAGCCGGTTTAGCTTTTGGGCAGTCGGCAATGGTTTTTCATTCCACGAATAGCGTTTAATGAATACATTCAAAATCTTTGGGACCTTAATTCTCAATTTTCTGGCTCTCATACCCTTCTCCCTTATACGGTCTTCAAAAACATCTCGGCGATGGCATGACACGTTCTCTCTCGATCTTCTGGTTTCTATGACCTCCTCCCTTTCGAAGCCTGCAGAAGTTACCCAGCAATACCATGGCAGGTTCTCTCCCAATAGCAAAACCATACCTTGACCAATAAAAAAAGGGATTTTTCCCATTGCTTCCATTTTTTTCGAGAGAAACCTTTTTGCAATTATCTTGGCCCATGGAATGGAGATTTTAAAATAATCTGATCTTCTATGGTGTTCTTCAGACCACTCTAATTTGAAGTCGGAATACTTTAAAATCAGTCTTCGATCTTCTGGAAGATTGGCATCCTCTTCCAAATATAACTTGGCACACATGGCATTACAGTACTCATCGAAATCGTTGTAAGTGAGTGTGGGAAGGGGAGTTGAATCGAAGGTCGAATCTTCCTGGAAGCTTGCGTCAGAATTGAGAGCCGATGCTTTAGCCTTGGCCGGAAGAGTAGACAGAGTCAGGCGTTTAAAGGCAGACAGAAACGCATCTCGGAAATCTTGAGGTGGGTCTTTCATAATATCGTCGATTTCCACTCTTTCAAACAATGACACTAGGTCGGCAACCAACAAGGAGGAGCTCCCAGACTTGCTAGAATTTTGCTGAAAGATGGGATCAGTTATATTTTCCTGAGCTTTATCATCAAGAGCAGGAGAGACCTCACCGTTTTTGGTAGTTTCATTAGAAATCATCTTGGAAGTATCTACCACATCAGTGGAAGTATCCACCACATCAGTTGATGTTGCATGTTCGAAATTGATATTGTGGTTAGCCTTCGACTCGAAATACTCGCTAAGCTGCTGAAACCCACCAGTACTCAAAATCACCATACATTTCAAACTCTCTTCAATGGGCAAGGCACAATCTTCACAAAGTATACACATGGCTGATATTTTCTCTCCCAATTTGAGAATCAGGAAAAGTTGTTCGACGTTTGTGCTTCCACAATCTTCACACTCAACAATTATCTTCAAAGGGTCATACATGATTATATTGTGCAGTGTATGCTTTATGTGAACGCCTAGATCAGGCAGCGAAAGAAAGCAAACCTGGCAGGTGAATGTTGGAGCTTGATCTTTTGCACAACAAGCATAACTAGTAGATAGATCCTCAGTTGCTGCAACTAAAGATTCAACATCACTCAAAGATTTCTTGGAGTCACTAGTGCTCACCTCAGAAGCATACTCGTCGATATCTTCAAAATTCATTTTGGATTGCAAGTATCAAATCGATGATAGAACAGGGATTTTCTTGAAAACAAAAAACGATCTAGCAAAACAGAAGGAGGGCTGGGAATTTTTATAAGCGTCCCTAAGTATTGCTACCTATCAGAAACTTCTAAGAATTTGGTCAAACTTTCTGAGCATATTATCTTTGTTCAATATCCATTACCCCCAATTGTTTAGAAACCGTACCTACAATATAAGAGGTGTGTACACAACAAGAAACTCCAATTCAAGCTCCCGAAATATTTGAATGATCAGAAAATCATTCAGATTATCATTCAACTCATTGTTTTGGCTTGTACTTAGGTGAGGAAAACAAATACAGCAACATAGAATAGATAAAGACCAGCTGTATGAAGCACAAGTCCTAGAGAATACAATAATAAGTTGCTTTATTTGTTAAAGTTATTTTAGTTATTTTTCTTCCGTTTTTTGCAGGGGTTGGGAGAGGGTTAGACTTTATTTCGAAAGAGTTTTGGATAATGACCACGCTTTTGAGTTGTAAAATTAATCAGACTCAATATACAGCTCTTCCAATCTATATTTCAAAGAGGAGAATTAGATGTACATCAAGCAACCTAAACCTGTCTATAAAAGCGCATTGTGTATCCTTTTCTCCTCCCTAGAAGATCAGATCTATTGTTCTTTACGGGGGTAATTTGAGAGTCTTTACGTGTGCATAACTAATGAGATTCGGATCAAATATCTTTGACATCGGTGACATTTACTTTAAGCTAATAATTTGAATGGGAATCTGGTCGCATTGGTAAGATCTCAAGCTAAACTAATGGTTGGAAAGAGAATCTGTCTGTGCGTTTACGTTAGTCTTCTTCTGTTTTTATTCCTGGGTCTGTTGTGCCGAACTTGAAATTTTGGGCTCTTTGTTTTAGACACAGTGCACTTCTTTTTTTGTTTCTTTAAAAAACAGATTCAAGAAGGCCAGAGAAGTCAAGAATATAACAGAAGATTGCCACACGAGACATAAAGTCGGTGCACAATAGAACATTTTTACGTGACAATAAACGTGCTTCCTCAAGATTTCTCGATTGGCAATTCGAACAAAAAGACATTTCACCGTTTGAGAAAAAAAAGAAGCAAAACTGTATCGTCTGCCCAATGTGAACAATAAGTTAATCATCCAATAAGAAGCTGATCTTCCGTAAGAAAAAAAAAATCACAAAAAAGCCAGAAGAAAGAGAAATCTAGACGCTTACACATACATGAGCACCTCGATACCGGATTGAGAAAACACAGAGATAACAGCTTAATCAAGAGAACTTTTTTTGCTTCAAACCTTTGCTTCGGCTGCGTGTCGGATGTAAGTTTAGATAAAAGTCTGGGTAGTTACAGCTTCCTAGAAAGAAGGCAGAAGTACAGGAATTCTCCTCATCCAAAACAATGATTGCCGCATAACAAGCAAAACAAGTTATGTTTTCATTATCTTTCAAAGAGTACAAATGCTATTTGTTATCCGACAATGAGAGACATCATATCCGGAGAAGCATACCAAAACTTGCAGTCCCATTCTGGTTGAATTGCAGCATGGTTGGGTCACGAAATCTGTCCTAAAAACAAGCTATTACTAGACACACTTGAAGTTTCAGGAAGTCAGTGGAATCCGGCCCATGCTGTGTTTATTTTCACTTTTTTTGTTTAAAAATAAATAGTATTTGTAAAGATGTATGATTGCACAACCTAGGCGGGGGTGCGATTGAATTTGACAGGAAGCTTACCTAAAGTTTCGCGCAACAGGCTTTCGCCAAAAATATTGGTTTAACTGACTAGCGGAACGTTAGGATTGCAAATCAAATCTGTAAAAGACAAGAAAGATTTTAAAATTTTTCTTTTTAATTTTTTCTCTCAGCCCCATTAAATAAAAATTCTGCCTTTTGAAACTAAAATACACTCTAATAAACCAAAAACATAGTGGCCATTAGTTTGTATAGTTATTAGTTGGGCCCCACCACCCATAGACCCATAACACACCCGTGCACCACCCTCAGCGAGGCATCGCAGAGATATTTTTTCAGGCGATGCACAACCTCATCAGGTGCGCATTACAACTTTGTCTTTAGAAAACTATATTGAGCCAGTAACCAGGAAAAAAAAAAAGTCTCTACACACAAGGAGCTACAAAACCCATATTTTTTTCTTTCATCTTTTAGCTTTCTGAAAACATTACTTACACATAGAAATGTCGCTAAATGCCCCCACTTTGGGCGACACCTATACGCTCATGGAGTTGCCTCGTACGCCAGACCTTCAACTTTCGCAACGAGTTGTAGTGGCCGAGTCGCAAAAAGAAAAACAGTATTCCGAGACAGAAACCATTGATTTGGGGATTTCAAAGCTGATTATCGCAAGCTATGTTTTGAAACCCACTCCGAAGCTCGTATGGTCGTATCCATTATCGCCTAGCACACTTGTGGATTGCATGGATGTAAAGACCATTGGCCAAGACTCTCAGGTGTATGCTATTGGACTTACAGAACGCAAAAAATCCCGTCTTCTTTTGCTTCAAAAAACGGGAAGTGAGTCCACCGTGAGCGCCGAGCTTGAATTGCCCAAATCCGCCGTTGCAGTCAAGTTTTCTCTGCGCAACGGCATCTACATGCTTTTGAAAAACGGCGAGTTTCTTATTGCCGACTACACTTCGAATTCAGCCGAAGAAAACGGCCCTCAGTTGTCTGTGAGCCTTGCCGAGACTCAGGGTAATGTCCCAAACATCGCCAACAAATCTACACGCGTGGAGTTCCACACATTTATCCCACAAGGCCTGTTCAACCATAAAAACGACTTGTTGTTCTATGCTGTACGCTCCACCACTCTGGACAATGTTGTTTATCGGTTGGTGGCGTTGAACCACCTGCAATCCTATGAAATCTACCAGGTGTCCCATAACGAGCTGCCTGCCCCATTGAAAAACACCTGCACCTATAGTCAAGGTATGTTTTACGTTTACGATGCATCCACAAAACAAATCTCCCTGCGCTCGCTTATGAAGCCCCAGGAAATCGTGAAAAAAGTGCTGGTGGCTTCTATTGTGAAGGACGCTAAGGACTCTGACGTGGTATCTCTTGACGCAGTTGCTTCAGACCGCCTTCTTCTCTCGCACAAGTCGCTGGTTTTCTTGCTCAACTTCAAGTACGAGAGTTTGTTGAGCGAGCACACCAACAACTCAGGTAATCACGTGTACTTGGGCTTTGCTCTCCCTGTGGAGGGCACTTCGCCAGATTCCGCCACCTCTTTTGCCTTGTACTTGAACCTAGAAAAAAAGACCAAGCTTTGTAAGTTGAAGCTGATCCAGGTGGAAGTTGGTCTCAACCTTTTGAGTGAATCCCTCGGCAAGGCGCTCACTCCTCGCGACCCAGCTAAGAAAACTGCATGGAGTGGTGTTCCTCATCTTGCAGAGGCCGACTTGGCCGAGGCCAATACGTCTAATGTGGACGAGTTGAATGCCGTGTACAACAAATTGACTAATGCCGTGGCCAGTAAAGATGACGCTGAGTTTAATGCATCCATTCTTGGCTTCCTCAAGCTGCAGCTTAAAAAGGGTAAGCTGGCACTGCGTTTCTCCGCCACTTCCGACCGTATTGTGGACCATAAATTTATTGAGCTGGTGGTTGCGCTTATTCTCTCGCTCAACAACGAGGACAAGACTGTGCAGGTTCTTGACGAAGACTTCTTCCCCAAACCAGCGCTTGCCTATCTCTTGGCACACCCCTTGTTCCCTGTCAAATATACACATGGCTTGTTAGTGTTGCTCTCTGCGCTTAATCAGCCCGATCTTCTCAGACAGGCGATCCAAAACTGTAGTGCGCTCTCGCTCGATGAGCTCATGACGGAATTCACCAACCTCATGGAAGTCAGCGAGGAGTTGGAAGCGGAAAACACCGATGATGTTGTGTTTGTCTCCGACTTCTTGAGTGTTACCATCGACAGAATCCTCCGCGACTATTCCTTGGCCCAGATTACCAGCAAGCTTCTGGAGGTTTTGACCAAAGAGTACGAGTCCGACAACAAGAGATTGGAACGCATGCTCAATGTTCTTATCAATGTCAACACCAACAGCTCATGGACATTTGTGCAGGCAGTTATTGATGTTGGTGGACTTTTCAACTGGACAGTGCCAACAATTCTGGCCTTGAGCGAGGTCATTGATTCCAAGGTCGAGGCCTTGGCCCTGAACAGTTACAACTTGACCTTGACCAACCAGGCGCTCATAGCACTTGAGCAAAAACACCAGAAAAAGAGCAAAAAGACTGAGCCAAAGGTCGTGGACAATATCCATGAGATTGCCAACCGTAGGGCCCAGTTGGATGCCCTTTTGACGATGTCTAACAACACTGCTAACAGGAAGTTATTGGCGGATGAAGGTGTTGAGTTGGCCAAGCAAATCCCCACCTACTCCAGAGAGAAGTTGATCTTTTGAACGAGCTCAAGAAGCATGTAGCCCACTCTGATGTATATTAATAGACACTTTGCATAATGAAAATTGGCGTTTATATCCACCATTTTGTATATGGCCCTTATGCTAGAGTATTCGCGGCGTTGGTGATGGCGCAGATTTATCTTAAGCAGAAATGGTATTTCCACAATTGTTTCTAGTCATGCTGTGTGCATCAATGAAAACCAGAAGAAATGGCAAATAAAATGATTAAATGCTTGAATGCGATTCTAGGTTATTCGTGTATGAAATATTGTTTCGATTACAAATCCAGATGACAGGTCTCGAAAAATGGAATACAAAAATCTTTCATGTTTTCGATCTTATGGAAGACTGAAATTGCCAAAGTTTCTATTGATCCGAGACCAAAATATTGACAAAAATAAACCCAAAATTCCTGGGCATATTTTGAAAATCTCTCCGATTCACCTATCTCGAAAGACCTGCTGATTGGCAAATTATTACAGAAGAGATTGACGAGGAAGAGGAATATGAACGAGCAGGTTATTTTTCCACAAGGCACGAACTTCCTAACAAATAACGCCAAGCGATGAAATGGCCGCAATTTATTGCATAATTTACACTCTCCAGAATTTTGAGAGCCACAAAAAGAGGAAATAAAAATGCATTAGTGGGCACTGCCGAGATGTTACCGCAAAATACAATGTAAGTTTGAAAGATTCGGGTATTTGATTATGGTACCTGAAACGGGGCTTTTACGTCAATATTGATGATCATTCTAATGATGCGTCTTGAGATGAAATTGGACACGAAAAAAAATTTGAGTATCAAAATTTTTGTGGAAAATACATCTTCCTTGGAATAAAACTTGCTTTTACAATTTAAACCTCGGATTCCAAAATAATGTGCTTGGCTTGTCACCTAAATTTCCATAAAGGAGCAAGAAAACTGCCAGAGATTCAAACTTGAAACGAATGTAATGATGATAGACAGGTTTTTTGCCCTTTTTTATTATATGCTCAAAATAATACTTTTAGACAATGAACTTAGGTATGGCTGCGAATCTAAATATGAAAATCCGTATTAGAAATGCCCGTTTATCTAATATAATTAACTCATATGTTTCTCCCCATTACCTGAATTGAAGAGCAACTTAGAGATTTAAAAACAAGAAATTATTTCACGTAGAAGACAGCAGAGCATTTGAATTTTGAATCAGGAAAATTAAAAATTCCCGTTTGCATTCACTCAAAAACAATTGACGAATGCGTCAATTTCCCAACTGAAATTGATGATGGGTTTCCAGAGGTGAAATTGAAATTACAAACTTATTTAATTCCTCTGTCGAGTAATATTTGAAATTCGAGCTCAGGCTTCCAAGAAGTTCTCTTTATATAAATAGCACGTATCGCTTTTCTACTCCCACTTTTTTCTTTTTCGTTCTCCAAGAAAGAAATATAAAAAATGAAATTATATCTTATTGCGATAGTGTCAACGCTTGTGGAAGCGATAGTGACTAAAAGAGAAATCACAAACGCTGGTTCAGGTCATGGAAAGCTTTTTAAGACTGGCCACAGAAATCTTGAAAGCTTTGTCGAAAAGCCTCTGAAATGGAAAGAATTATGGGCGCGGGATATTGGACAAAATTTTGATCGCTCAAAACCTGGATCTATTATTCTGCAATACCCAAAGTGGTTGGAGGAAAGATTGAAAGTTCAAACTCAGAAAGCAGACAAACATGACGCGGTTGAAGAACAAGAAAGAGGAGCTGATTTTGAGACAAGTCTGCCTTGGAATGAGGAGGATTACTTGAATGAATTGGAGTCATTCTTAGAGGATGAGCAAGAACTTCAAGAAATGAGCGAAGAAGAAGCCGAAAATATGAGTGACTTTGGGCACATGAGCGACATCGGGACCACGGGCGAAAAGAGGATTATTGGTGAGTCTGAGACAGATGAAAAGCATTTCAGGGGCTTAAAAGCCAAGTCACCTATGACCGATACGGTCAAAGTCGAACTGGAAGACCACAACAGTTATTTGGAGTCTCGTCTTTACGGGTTGAAGATTGCTTTGGAAAGCTGTGTTGATCGTGGAATTTTGGATATTGGCTGTTATGCGGCAACCAAAAGTTCAATACGTGAAGTCTTCTTTGAAATACAATACTTGACCATCTCCGAAGGGCTTACAAAAAAAGTACAACGAATGATGGTCGATATTCGACGCATGAGTGAAGCTTTGAATAAAGTTGCAATCTGGATATGTGCCGAAGATGAGACCAGTAATGACCAATGCATGCATTTCTCTTACCAAGATTACCTGAACGAGGTCCGCACAATGAATCACAAGGCAGAAGCTGTTTTGATGGACGTTCTATTCTCTACTGCTTATAACCAGACTATCAGGGCAGAGGTGGAGAACCAAAAAACTCGGTTAAGCGAAGTTCGAAAAATTGAAACCGGGAAATGGAAGGAAATGAACGAGTACGCTATTCTTGAGCAGATGAAGCTTGATATTCTGCTCATGTTAAAAAATTCAGAAAAAGTTTTGAATGAGCGAGAACATGGGTCTTCAATTGAGCGTAGGGCCGATTTGGAATTACACAGAGAGGATAATGGGGCATCCATATACGACGACGTTTGGTAGTATTAAAAAAAGTGGAAATCGATTATAGTTGGAACAGTCGTTTCGACAAACGAGTCTTCTTTCCTCTTACTTATTTCAGGTTTCTTGTATTTCGTTATACTAAATGTTTATTGTTTGTTTGAAATTTTTTGGAAAAAAAAAAGAGAGTTTAGCCAACTACATTTCACTAGTTAGTAGCCATAGTTATAAAGCAAAAACGTAAGTCAATCTCAACAGCTCCAGATTGGCCATGTACGCGAACCAGTCGGGGACTTTAGACCTGATCCGCCGGGTACAGTTTGCCAATCCCGCTATCACCGTCGAATCATCTGGGCATAGGTCGATCACCGAGAGATAAGCATGCAAGTTCACGAGTCAAGAATAACTGTTTGCTACCTTATCTAAGATAATGATTGATAAGAAAGTGATATAAAATACAGCAATTGGAGATTTGAAGATTCGGCATCAAAGCACATAACAACGTCTACTTTTTTTTTTCAATCTTTGTTCATAATTACAAGTACGAAAAAAGCTCTCTACACAGCCGAGGTTGAAAGCCTCGAAAGCTCCACGCCTGGAGTTACAGTTTACCTTGGTAACAAAAGTTTGAAATATATTCAAGACTTCGACCATAATGCTCATCCTGAGGAAGTATCCTTTGAAAAAGTCACCCGCAAAATGGATAAGGTGCTTGTGTTCCCCATGCTTATGGTGTACTTTTTGCAATTTCTTGACAAGGTTGTGTTGAACTACTCGAACGTTATGGGCATGCCAAAAGACTTACATTTTAAAGGTAACCAGTTTTCAGATCTTGCAACGTATTTTTTTGTTGCTTATATTATTGGCGAGCCATTCCAGGCGTTTTTAATTCAGAAATTTCCAGTGCATTTTGTATTGGGAGGAAATGTCGTTGTATGGGGTATTGCCACACTGTGCTGTGCTGCAGTTCAAAACTACCATGCCATTCTTGCACTCAGAGTAATCTTGGGCTTTGCCGAGGCTGCTGTTGTACCGTGTCTTGTTCTTCTCACCACCAACTTTTATGACAGGTCAAAGTCTGCTTTTCGGATTGGTATTTTCTATTCCGGTTTGGGATTTGGTCAGATTTTCGGTGGTCTTTTGTCCTTTTTATTCCAGTTAGTGGACAACAAGAAATTCGAAGGCTGGCGTATTCTCTTTTTGGTTATTGGTATCATCAATATCCTCACTGGTCTCTACGTCGTTGTGTTCATTCCTCCAGAGCCTTTAAAAGCAAAGATGCTTTCTCCTAAAGAAAAGTATGTTCTCTTGGATAACTTGACCGAAACCAAGATTGGTGTGGTGAGTCATAAATTTAAGCCACGGCAGGTGTTAGAAATGTTGATTGACCCCCAATGCTGGCTCTTTTTGATCATTTCCGCCACTATTTCGTTTTCTTCCAATACCATATCTTCATTCTCCGCAAAGGATATTGTGTCGTTTGGATTCTCCAAGAAACAGGCCGCGCTTCTCAACATGCCTTCGGGAGTTGTGAGTATTGTTACCTCATGGCTTTCAACATATTTTATCATGAAAGGTACAACACGATACCTTGCCATCTGTGTTCTTCTTGTACCAGCAATATGCGGTGCTGCTTTGATGTCATACTTGCCCAAATCAAACAAGGCTGGCCTTTTGGTTGGAATTTATATGATCAACTGTATCACCGCGCCCCTTGCCATTATTTATTCTTGGGCTTCTGCTAATGTGGCTGGTTCCACAAAGAGGATTGGTGTCACCTCCCTTTACATCAGTATTGGGTTTGCTATTGGAAATATTACTGGCCCTCAATCATACAGGGTTGCGGATGCACCATATTTCCAGCCAGCCAAAATCTCAATGTTAGCCACACAAGCTGCTAGTTTCGGCTTGGCTTTAGTAATGGCTGGCATTTACTACTTGAGAAACCGTAGTAGAAAATTGCAAGGTACCACGGAAAAGTCTGACCAAAACGCACTTGATGTTTGGAGTGACATTACCGACTTGCAAAACAAAGCGTTTAGATATACTTACTAGATTTTTATAGCCACAAATGTATTTGTTTATTCGAAAAAGCTTAGTAATGGGTATTAGAGGACCGTGAGTTATAGAGGAAGCTTGACCCAGACTTGAGATTTTTGGCTCTTTGATATAGACTTCTTGAAATTTTTCTTGGTATCACGTAGTTCAGAAATTTGACAAGATTACTTGAGGCTTCATACTTCAAATTCCCTGTGCTATTTTCAGCCTTTGGTGGTTTGAGGTATTGTAAGTCAAGGCTGTTTTGGGAACTGAGTGATTTGGCTGGTGTTCTGAAACAATTGGGATTGTAGCTTAAAGAGTTGATTGAGCAGTCAAGTAAAACCATGGTAGGATTTGTAGATTTGGTTATGTGAGTTCAAGTCCAATTCGGGATTTGTGGTAACTTGGAAGGAGATTGATCAAAAGGGTGATTCTTTGTTCTAAGAAACCACTTGAATGAAACCAAGTAGGTAGTGAAAAGAAAAGCAAAGTTCAATGTCCAGCTGTGATTGATGTGGTGAGCTTGGATCTACTCCAATCGTTTTTAAAGAATGTTATGTGAACGATGAAATTAGCCTTTTACTACTACATCTTTCTTGTAAGCACTTAAAACAAAGGTATAGCCCCGTTTCATTGGCATTTCTGTAGAAGAAAATTCCGCCGCTCTTTCGATTTCAGTTTCAAATTCGATTTGATAAAGGCATTTAAAACTCAAATTAACCTACATAGATTGAGAAAAATTGGTATTCCCAAAACAAATTTGTCCAAACATTTTTCAATACATCCTTTAGATCACCGATGATGCTAGGTTCTAATATCTTCAAATATTCAACTTGATATTTTGGAGTTTAGATTCTATCCTTGTAATTTCGAACCACCTTCCCTAGATTATTAATTTTTTCATTTCCGCTAGACTGAAATTTTGTGAGGCTAATTCCATTGGCTTTAATTGATTTTATATCTCCTACGCTACTGCTCGCCAAGACTCTGATAAAAAGGCATCAAAAGGATCTTTGAGTGAGTTCTTCCTGAGCTCAATATACTACTGGTTTCCAAAACAAAAAAATGATGAAGATATTTCTCCTCATTATATCATGCGCTATCTCGAGATCATTTGCCATCGCTATTCCCAAGTTGGAGGAATTTTCAACAGATCTTCCAATAGTAAACAAGACATACTTTTCGCAGCTCACAAACACATATAAAATGCCTTCCCAAGACAACAATTTGAGCAAGCGAGAAATGCTTGTTCACGATTATTGCGTATTTCCTCCGTTGGCTAACACAGGCAGTTTTCATTTCAATGCCTGTTTGTCACAATTGAAGGCAGCGGAAGACTTTGAAATTCAAACAAAACTCCAATGAAGCTGCTGGCTGCAACTATGGTTTTTAAACGCACTGTAAAGTCGGGTTTCAGTCTTTTAATCATTCAAACGACAAATGTTGTACTGTGAAGTTTTTCAATTAAATCGACAACTTTCATACTTGAATATACGAGAACAAATCAAAAATACTGTTCCATGAACTGTCCTCACCGTGTTTTACCCATAAGCTTTAGCAAGCATCATCGAAATAAGTCGTAGTACTCACTGTCAAACAGAAACCAAAAACAAATATAGCTATCCTAGGTTATTATCTCCAATTTAACCATATTATGGTGTACAATATTACAGCCAAAAATTCTCGAAGTTGAATCAATAAATTCACTGGTATGCTTGACTCTCTGCAAGACTTTCCCAACCTTTTTGAGCGTTCAAAAATATACTTTCACGATCTTTTTTGTGGTGAGTTTTGATTCAAAAGTTTTAGCACCCAACCCCTGTTATTAACATCTTTATGAATCACTTTACCGTCCAGTTTGGTGTTTGAAGGATTATATCAGAAATTATGAAAGGTTTTCTCCTTTCTTTGTTCGGAATTTCGTAACAGCTGACACCAGCACCTTATGGCTTGCCATTTTATTATCTCCTCATATGGTTTCAGTATGAACGTACTCTCTTTCTTTTTGCGTTAAATCTTTCTACCATTTCGAGAAGAGCTTAGAGAGGAAAACCGTATTTCGGAAAGTCTCATCGTAGTAGTTTGAATGTTTGTTTGCTAATTCCGTGCCAATTCTCTGAATAATTTCAATGAGCCCTGAAAAATAATATTTCCTGTTCAGGTACAAGCTATTAACCAAGAATTTCATTTTTCAGCTAATTGGGCTAAATTGAAATCGGTCTTGAGAAAGATTCAAGTGAAAATCTTCAACTTTTTCACTACCTTTTAAAATTGAAAGTCATTCAAAATGGTCTTGTGGATGAATATTTTCGGTATTCTTCAGTGATTTCTTTGGATTCTGTTTTTCCGGGATCAGACCATCTTACGTTTTGCAAAACTTAAGTCCTTTTTAGCATTTTCAGCACGTGAATTAGGTTTCCCTCCCAGAAAATTAGCTTGCATTAAATAACAATCCAACTTCCTTTAGAAAATGTTCTTTTTTTTTCTCTTTACTAAAACTACAACCTTTTAAAATGAAGCTTGTTATCCCAATTCTTTTCTTTTCGCTCGTGCACGCAATGGCCTTCAACCAAGATATACTTGAAAACATTGATTTAAGATTTGACTCTCCACCGAATGTTGCTTCTCCAGACAAGCCGGGATTAGCCACTGCATTAAACCGTGATAGCGGAACGCAAAATTTGAAGAAATACAAGGGTGTAAACTCACTCCTCATCTCTCGTGAACATCTAAGATGGATTTTTGAGCAATTGAAGAGTTTGGGAGATGTTAATGTCCAAAACCACCAAAATTCGAAGCTCTCTCGTGTGGCTTCAAATGATGAAAAGGGGAAATTTTGCTCTTCACAATCCTGTTTAAGAGCAGTATTTTGGAAGAATGAACCTGATTTAAAAGTCCCAAAAAAACATAAAAACTTGGAACCCTCTCGTGTGAATTTAAATGATGAGAAGATGTTTTATTGCTCTTCGCAATCTTGTTTACGAGCTGTATTTTGGAAGAATGAACCTGATGTGAAAGTCTAAAAACATAAAAACTTGGAACCCTCTCGTGTAGATTAAGATGATGAGAACGTGTTTGATTGCTCTTCGCTATCCTGATTACAAGCTGTATCTTGGAAGCATATAACTGCGGGTTGAGTAACACTCAGAGTCATGTAAGATACTGTGAAATAAGCACATGAATCTTTTGATCCAGCAATAATCAAAATATACAATTTCATAGTTAAATGGTATCCCTATTAAAAAACTAACTAAAAAGTAAAACTTCAAAAGCGGTATTGTTGACAAGGAATGAAAATGAATGCTATCTTCAAGATTTATGCTCAAACATAAAACAAACCAATTTCAAGAAATGCCATATAAATATCAACGTTGAAACAGATTTTTGGCAACTCGATTTCATACATTGTGAGCTTTATAGCCAAACTTTGAGTGGTGGTTTAATATTGCGATTATCACAGTCGATTATGTCAGGCTAATTTGATTTACTTTACTATTTCATTTCCAATCTTGAGAAGGCATCCATTCTGAACCCTATAAAAGAACCATTTTCTGGGCACAGAGTACAGACTTAGCTACAATTTTGGAAACACACATCATGAAATTTTTAATAATTTTCAATTCTTTATTCATCTCAATCACCTCTTTGCCCTTCACAAATACAGTCATACAGTCTAATAGACACACAGAAGAAGAAATCATTCATTTGAACTCTACTAGTTTACTCAATCTAGATGATCACTCCTATAAAAATCAACTTCCAATGTCTCACGATAATGGTTGCGAGTTTTGGAAAGCCAGTGGCGAGCGTATGACACATTTGAAGTACATTTTGACATATTCTGGGTCTACAGGATGTCACGCTGGACAAAAGCACAGAAGAGTTGACGACAGTTCTAACGACAAGGAGGAAGAAAGCAAGACTGAAGTTTTAACCTCAAACACAATATCTAAAACTAATAAAACCATAGCGGGGAGTACCAGCCCAGAAGCTCATTTCAATTCAATACCGAACACATTCAAGCTCAAGCTTCTCATAGTTATTCATCGTTTGGAAAAGTGTAATGATACTGGAACTTTTGATCTTGACTGCTATAAGGAAACGAAAAGCTTAGTCAATAAGATTGAAGACAGAGTTAAATTTTTCAACAATTTTGGAAACCACTCGCCCAGCGATACAATACTCTTGCAAAAGGCTTTAGATCTTTTTCACAACCTTGAGGGTCTAACGAGAACGTTATGCTCACCCTATAAAGCGCAAAGGCAGTACTGCTTCTTTTTTGACTTCGAATCTTATGCAAGAGAGGTAGAGGAGTTTTATCGTTCCACACGCAAGTTACTACAGATCTTAATCCATAGAAAAGCTTCCCCTAAGCCTGTGTTGAAGGCATATCAGACAGTGCTAGAGCAAAAGTTTCGAAGGTATAAGGAGATTATAAGTGTTGAAACGGACATTTGGAATGATCGGTTGGAACTAGAGCATTTGAAGCAATTGAATGCAGGTGCTGCTAAAATTCTTGGTGCGCTACGAAGATTTTGGCATTTAAAGAATTTGAACCAATGAAAGGTTCAATAAGTCTCGTCACTTTTACTTAGTGCAGATTGAATGTGCGAGACATTTTTAAGCCTGGGCTTCTCATCTTCAATGATTCTTCATTGACAAACATTTATTAAGTTTTTATTTAATTATTTATTTACTCAGTTCTCTAATTCATTATTTGGTGGAATATTTGAAATAACGCATCACCAAAAACATCTAGTCAAAAACTCTCGGTCAAAAACTCTCGGAATTCACCTCCGGTTGTCTTTTGACTTTCAGGATTTATTTTTAAACTGTGAAATCATTCCCAAAAAAAAAAAAAAAAGAAAAGAAAGGAGACTTTCAGGTCGCCCTTTCAGCAAATGAAATTACCATCAACTAACAAGTCGCCATCTTCTAGAACTTTTTGAGCTCAAGTATGCATTGCCGTATTTCAGGCTAAGCCACTATTTCTCGTCAACATTTGAGTTTTTAGCCGAAGAAAAAAAAATTACTTCAATTTGGAATAGAAAAATAAAATTTCATTGGCCCAGCATAGACCCTAAAGTCGCCAGTTATAGAGATTGTTTGTTTTAGAAGAAACGAAAAAGAATAGTTCCACAAAATCCCCACTCAGTTTCACAAAACCGTCAATTAGTAAAAGATCACTATTGTAAAATCATGGCTAAAACAATGAAATTAGTCGAATGCAACCGAAAGCAACCGAAACTCGTGCGGAATACTTATTTTCAAAAGCAACGCACTTTTCAAAATGATTGAGAAAGGTTATGTTACCTAACTAAAACATAGCCACCTTAATATGAAATTTAAAAAAATTACTTTCAGAATTCAGTGTTAAAAAGGGCTTTGAAGCTCCAATCTTTGAAACCAATTGTTTTTTCCTTTTTAATTATCAACTAATCTCCTACTGTCTCGTTACTGACATAATTATGAAATATCTTTACTATTCTCTTTTTGCTGCAATAGCTAATGGTTTGGCGATCAATAGCTCTGCAACAGAGGAGGGACTCCGTGATGCGTATTCGAGGCTTCAAGCTTACGAGATGATGGGAAGGCCTATCAAGATTACTACATTGAAAAAGGATGACGGTTTATGGCAGCGAGACTTTAAAAGTGAAGAGTCTGTGTGTGACTATGGGCAGTACAATGTGACCTCTCCCGAGCATATGAAATTGATCAAGGACCTACCTCAATTTGAAGAGTGTCAGAAAAGACGCGATTCTCAAAGTATCATGAACAAGAGCTCATCAGACACTGAGATAACTTCACCTTCAGGCCAGCAGATTCATCTTTCGAATATAGTGCCATCATCTACCAAGACTCCTTTGCCTGTCTCGGCGAATTCGGTCAATGAAGAGTATGTAGTAAGAACTGAGCAAGATTCAAACGGTTTAGAAGAGGGACTTCAACAATTGAGAGCCAACTTGAGTATTTGTTATAATGATGGTGATATACGGCTTAAATGTTACCATTCATTTAAATCAGCAATTGCCACATTAGGTGCAAAAATTTATGGTCTTAATTTGTCCTTAAAGGTTAAAACCAAACTTCGTGGTGATTTTGGGCAAATTCTATTCAAGATGTTGCCCATGGAAGAGCAGGCGAGACAGATTTGCAGTCATGACAATCCTCAGTGGGAAAATTGCTTTTACTTCAGTTTTGATGCTTATGCACAAGAAATTCGAGATGTTGAGCGCATGACCGAAAACATTTTGCTGGAATTTATCATCTACGAAGGCTCTTCCAATCGCTTTTTCAGAACCTTCAAGCCTAAAATCGATGCACAGATTGCCCGTTTCAACGAGCTCACGAGCTTTCTGGTGCAAGGGTGGGAGGGCGAGTCTGAGTGGCCCAATGTATCAAAATCGAGACAAAAGGCAGTCGAAAACATCAATACGTTAAGGGCTTTTCTCAAAAGCAAGAGAATCGACAATTGAGGAGCGAGGAAATTGTATGACTTGAGTATTGGCTGGAGAAAAAGTTTTTATGGCAGTACTCTCTAAGGGATTACAATTAGCTTAAGTAATCAAAAAATGTTGTTTTTGTTTTCAATAAACTTGTTTTTCTTTTCTAACCCTTCGGTTACTCTATTCTGTACTACGTCGCTACCATCTATCGTTTACATTGTTTAGTGAATTGAGATGAAGAAAAACGAGTCTGCACTGAGAATTTCACCTTATATCCACACGCCAAGAAAACTTCAGCTAGAGGCAATTTCTAAATCCAGAAAACTCAATTTTTCTCAAATTTTTTACTCAAAGAAAACAAGGGCAGAGATAACTTAAAGGAAATGTAGCCCACCTCGATTCCACGAATTGCGCGCACGCAGCGAAAAAAGTCAGAAGCGAAGTCCACCACCAAAGAACGCTTGCAAGAGATAAAAAGAATAAGAAAAAACCAGAAAAAAAAAATAACATAATAAAAAAAACCGAATATCATGTCTAATCCAGCATTGAATGCATACCGCCACGCTCTTCGGGCCACCCGTGTGGCCTTTAATGGAGACAACTTTATGTTGCATGCAGCACGTTCTCAAGTGAAGGAAGGGATTTTATCCAACAAGCACCTTACGGATGCCCAGGAAACGGAAAAAGCAGTTAAGCATCTTGATGAAGTTGCGGCGTTTTTGGTTAAGAATATTGTCCAGGGAGAAAAACAGAAAAACGACCGCTACCACTTGAAATTCCACGCGAAAACCGAGCTTGGAAGCAATGAGACAATCAAGCAAAACAGCAGGGCTAACTTGGGTTCATTGGCTGGAGTTAAAGTCAGAAAGTGTTCTGACAAATAAGGATTTTTCGAAAAGAATGAGAGGTATCATAAATGAATCGATGAGATTCACACACGGACAAGAGGTATTATCAATGATAAATGTATATAGGATAAACCATGGATTGGCATATTCATATTGTAGGTAGAATTAGGCTACAAGCTAAAAAAAGAAAAGAAAGAGTAGTTAATTTTGTAACGACAATTTACTAGCCACACATTTCTACATTGTTTCCCGTGAAATCTTGATAATTTTCTTTCTTCACGAATGGGGTGTTTTGAGCCTTCCCTGCACAAGTGAAGGATTCTATTTCTGCAAGGTGCATCTTCACTTAATTTCTTCCCGGAAACTATTTCAACATAAACACAAGTCAACTTCTAAAAAAGGAGGCAACTTCTCACAAAGACGGGCTGCTGTACTTGGTAAATATAAATAATAATTTTCCTTCTTTTTGACTTTCCCCAAGAAACCCCGTGCATATGTCTGCGCCAGATCCAAAGAAAAGAGACACCTTAATTTCAAAAGCGCTTTCGTACCTTCTTCGACACGGGGCCGAAAAGGAGAAATTGCCCATTGATTCCCAGGGTTGGGTTCCTTTAGATGCAGTGCTTCAGAACAACAGACTCAAAACGCATAAGGCCACAACCGAGGACCTAGAGAGGATCGTGGAGAATAACGAAAAACAGAGATTTCGCCTCAAAACAGAGAATGCAGTGACTTATATATGTGCTAACCAGGGCCATACGCTAAAAACTATTGTGCCCGAACTAGTGCTTCTAGATAAGCAGACGATGCCGGAACAAGTATATCACGGGACCTATGCTCAGAAAATCGCCAGTATTCAAGAATCTGGGCTCAGTAGAATGGCCCGTAATCATATCCACTTGACATCAAATGCTCCATGGAGTAAACTGGGCATTCGTGCATCTTGTGATACTTTGATTTTCATCGATACCACCCGGTGTATAGACGATGGGCTTGTATTTTATCGCAGTGCTAATGGCGTGATTTTATGTGAGGGCAATGCTGACGGAGTTATTTTACCGAAATACTTTGCTAAGATCGAGACCAATACAAAAGAAAAGTCCTAGAAAGAGCTATTATTTGTCACTTTCTTCAGCCTGTACCTAGCATAATTACCTAGAGTAAATTAAACAACACTGTTACAACTGTGAGTGCCTCGCAGGTATCTTGGACATGGATAACAGTCTCTTATAGTGATTGTGAAACTGAAATCAACCACTTTCGAGCCCAATCCTGAGAATTTGTTTCACGATGTGCAACTTATTTCGAAAATGTAGAAATTCTTTTACTTGAAGTTTTGATGAAATCCGGTCGTGGAAAGACGAAGTCTAGCCCAAATTATTTAACAGAATGTATACGAAATCAGGCTAGTGCTAGTAAATCTGAGAATCTTTTAATGTACAGTCATTTTTCGCTTTACTTGACCCATCTCCCTTCTTAAATAGAATGGAACGAGAATTCAAGGACAAAATCTGAGCCGATTGAACGCACATGGAAGTTACATCAAAAAGGTGGACTCAGACCTCGGCACGATCGGCACCACGCGCATCAGATTCTGGACCAGCACTATGACATAGATCTTTAGTTTCGAATAAAATGAAAAAAAAAAAAAAAAAAAAAATCAGTGTGTGGTGCTCCCCAATCTATGAAATCAGCTTTCTATAAATATCCTCATTTCGTAACATATATTTTTTTACAATTTTATTACATGTGCTTCAATAAAAATGGTTCAAGCCTGAAACGACATATCACAGGCCCCGATGGTGGAAGTCCCTGGTAAATGCGCGGGCCAGTAACTAATTCCAGATAAGTTACTACTGTGCTTTCATGTGAAGTGGGATTCAAACCGACAAGCATAAATGACACAAGTTTTAAGGAAATAAATAAATCATCTCCATTATTTTCATTTCGAAAATAGAGTCCGAAATAATTCACCTCAAATTCAAGTTTTCTTACATTATTATATATAAAAAAAAACTGGGATAGTTAGAATCTATAATTACATTCTTGGTTTTCCCAACAGAACGTGCCGGGGCGCTGTTTCGCTCCAGACTCGAGGCGCGGCCCTAAATTCGCGGGACTCCTGCGTTAAACTCAACAAAGATCGGGCCTGTAGTTAATAACATTAGAAAACATTAAAAACATTATATAAAAAAAAAAAAAACTTAACCGGTGAATTCCCACACATCGTATCCATCCATCCATCAATTGTCATGCGAGTGCTCCGTTCCAAGCACCAGAAACTCATTCTCCAATGCTATCCGCCGGGAAAAGGCGTCGATAAAAAACCCAATCCGCTGGAACTTTCGTACTTGCTTTACTATGCGTCCACGAGACGAGTCAAGCTCGAAAAAGTGATTGAATTTTTGAAGCACAAAACCAAAGCAGATGCCCGTAGCCGCAAGCTGGGCAATTTGCTGGTCACGCTTAGCATCGTGCTGCTGCTTATTGACAAATGTTTTGAGAATTTAAACGCCTTTGCGCCGCAAGTTTGTCTGATTTTGCTGGCGGTTTTGGCGCTAAAAGAATTGCCCCTTACGAAGGCTGCATGTGCCACTTTTGGCGTGTTCTGTGCTCGTTTAGATACTGGCCTATTTGCCGGTGATAAAGCCTTTGTCACGCTGTTTTCGCAGGTGACACTGTCGCTTTTGTCCTTGGCCGAAGATCAGCTGCTGCGTTTATCAACCAATTCCCGAGAATGGAAATTGATTGCGCTTCGTACTTGCCGCCACTTGTTTTTGTGTTTGCACTACAATAATCTGCTCAGCAGTAAATTTATACCTGCGTGTATGGCGATTCTTGCCCCTGCCGTGGCTGCTGTTTTCCCTCTAGATAACTTATCTCTGCGCTTAAAGGCAACTCTCAATGTAGAACAGGGCAATGGCGAACGTCCGCTTGCTAGAGTACATACGGGCCGCTCCTTGGGTAATGTCACTACTCGTGCACGCCAAAGTTTGGACGAGGATTCATTGAGTGATGCTGATTTGGGAGAAGAGGCCTTAATAGCTCTTAAAGCGCTTTTCCACACTTCGCTCTCGCGCCAGATCAGTGCTGCCACAAAGCTGGTGGTGGAGTATGACTTTACACGGCGGCAAAATGATGGAAAGCACGGCTCATTTGCTGTTTCGGCTTGGGGTCCTACATTTTTACAGGTTTGCGCCCTGTATATTCCAGTCCAATTGCGCTTTGAAACACTCTTGACACTACTTGATACTCTTTCCAGCATTGCCGACAGTGCTACAGCCTCCAGCACCAATTTTTTGCACATGCGTCACTATGCTGCATACATTCGGAGCCTCGTATCCTCGGGCTTTAATATGATTGGGCTTTCAATCTCAGATATCTTATTGCAGTTCCTCACGTTGAAAACAAACCTTTATCTTAATCTTTCGGGGATTCTTCTGCTGGAAAATGTCAAAGAACTAAGCGATATTTACTCGGAATGCATTTGCAATTTGTCCAGCCATATTTATTACTTTGACCAGGTTTCGGACGCCATCGAAGGTATTTTGATGCAGGTGGACACAGTGCTTTTAACGGCTGGTGATTCGCAGGCTCATTCTCAAGCCCAAAAACGCTATTCTTTGGTATTAGACTTGCTCAGTATGATCTCGCGCATTATGGAATTACTCTCAACAAATGCCAGTGCCATTTCTTGGAACAATGCATCATTGGAGAATTGGGACATCAGTTTCCAGTTATTGACATTTGCCAAGTCATATCCGGAATTTGTCGCTGCTGCACCCCGGCAATACATTCTTCACATTCAATCCACTTACTTGGAAATAGTGCAAAGCTTCCTCGACCGCGAACTTTATTCTAAAACAACAAAACCGGATCAGTCCGAGGAGCTCCATGGCGCTGCGCGTTATTTGGAACCAAATTACAAAAACTATATCGAAGATAGGGGCAACACACTTCACATATTGCTTTCGCACTGCGGCGATTATTTTGATGAAGACTTCTTTGAACCTTCGGCGGCCAAAGCTTTGTGCAAGATTGTGGCTCAGATTGGGAATGTTACCGGTATTAACTTTGCTCATAACTTCTTACAATTCTTCGGGTCATGGCAACTCCAGAGACCATCGACATCCCCTGCTGCAATCACCAAAGATCTCTTTGCTTATTTCCTATTGATCTCCACCATCTCAACGGTGAATGAGAAATATCAAGATCTTTTGGGCAAAGACCTAGCTTGGCTGAGCTTGAGTGCATCGATATATCATGACGTTCAGAGACGGGGCCCCGAGCTTTGGGACCAGAAGTTTGTGGGCTTTAGTCCTCTCTCTCAAGAGAACTTGTTCGACAATCAAGTTAGTATCGGTCTGATTGAAAGTTTCTTCGCTGACACTCCGCTCAAGAAATGGCTAGTCTCTTCGAACACAATATTGATAGAGTTTGAGAACGGAGACACCCACAATTTGTTGAAAAGTAAATTTAATGCCAGGGATGCATTTGAAAATGACGGTGCGTCGTTCACATCGAACATACATCATCCGAATGGCAGATATGGCTTGGGTACAGCAAACGATATCTCATCAATTTATTCTGGTCTTCATTCAGGACACGCAAATGGCAATGGTAACGGCAAGCCCGGTGACCACCTCACACCCGATACAAGTCAAATAACTCACGTAACCCAGCATACGCATACACATAAAGGGTTTCAAGAGCCACACAACTACAAGCGGTTTGTTATGCCAAAAGTGGAGGATCTCAAGCATAGCGTGAATGGAAGTGCAGTTGGCCTGAGCAAGTTTCCCTTCTCAAATGGAGGCGACGCTAGCTCTGCGCGGTCCATTCTTCATAAACAACTTCATACCACCGACGTGATGTCAATTCTCGACGATCTTAAGATTGAAGATGACAGAGATATTGTGGTTTGAAGTTTTGCATGGACATTAAACTAGAATAGATACAATGGTGAGTTATAATAAGCTTTTACCAAGGAAACCATAGAACAAGCACGTTGTATAGGAATAGGAAATCAGGAAGATCCAAAATCCAAAAGATCACACTACAGAACAGTACAAACAAAGAAAATTGAAAAGAAAAAAAAACTTGTACTTAAAACACGTTTATAACATTCATACTTACAATTACTCGTCGTCTTCATCGCCCAAGGCCTCGAACGCATTAAAGGTGTGGGTTTGCTTGTCGGCAATAGCGTCTCTAGGGTCGACGGCCTTTGAAGAACCCAAGTTCTTGTTGTTTGGTCTCACACGCACAGCGGTATCCTTGAACAGGTCTCTGAAGTTGGCTCTGTCGTCACCATGGTCTTCGCCGCCAAAAGACTTTCTAGGCTTGACATAAGTTTCCCAGCCATCCTCGTCCACAGTGGTCTCGGACTTTTTTCTCAAGTTTGGCTTGGCACCAGTGCCACGTGAAGGTCTTCTTCTGTTGAAATGGCTGTACGAGCGCTCGTTGCCGTGCTCGTCGATGTACGAGTCACCGTTGGTGATTTTGACTCTTCTTTCGTTGGCCACGTGCTCACGCACAGACTCCACCAATTTGCTGAACGCGTCCAAAACGTCTGGCTTAGGGGTGTAGGCATGTTCTCTGGCCTCCAACAATTGCTCTTCGGTGTACTTAGGCATTTTGTGTAGTTTTTGTGTGTGTATATTGGTT
>JAJMCO010000153.1:0-30198 GCA_030573015.1 Metschnikowia peoriensis | reverse complement strand
TCACGTGACCAAAACTCGAACAACCATAATCGCATACAAATTTTTCTCACTCTCGAATATAGAAATTCACTTGACCCCACGCAAATGTTTGCCAATCAAATAAAGAGGCTCTCTGCGGTGCCCATGGCCCGTCAGTTCTCTGTTTCTGCAGCTGCATGCCAAGAAGTTGTTATCAGAACAATCCGTCCTTCGCCAAAACTCAACACGACGAAAAACCCACAAAAGATTGCCTTGAGAGATGCGAAATTGAGAGCCAAACAGCTGGTGAAGCCTCAAGAACATCTTTTATACATGGATATTCCCAAGGCAATGAGATACATGCGTGCTTCTGAAGTGGGCAAAAAACCCGAGATGACCACAGTCAGCTTGCAGATTACAGTGCTTCCAGAAAAGGGCTCGACGCCATTGCTGGGAAGCATCATTTTCCCCAAACCTGTGCGTCCTAACCATACTCTTATTTTCACCGAAGATAAGGAGCAGATCGAAGCCATCAAAAACTTGAAAGAGCATACCGCCGTTGGAGGCTTGGATTTGATCAATAAAATCAAGGGAGGATTTTCTGTTTTACCCTTTACGCAATGTATTGCCCACCCTAGTATGGTGCCTCAACTTGGCCAGATCGCCAAAATCTTGGGGCCTAGAAACTTGATGCCTTCTGTTAAAAAGGGCTCTGTGTCCGAAGATGTTGTCGGTCTCTTAAAGCAGAACTCGTCGGCTTACATGTTCAAGCAGAAGAAAAACCAACTTTACTTCCCTGTTGGCCGTTGCGACTTCAGTGATGAGGAGATTATTCAGAACATTAAAGCGGCATCCAAGGCTGTTTACGGCTGCCAGCCACCAGGAACTAAAAACCCTAACTTGATTGGTCTCTGTAGCATGAGCAGCACCTTGGGCCCATCCGTCATTATTGATTTCAAGAGTTAGACAAACCACAATTGTAAATAGATCACTCATTATTGGTGGTGAAGGTAGTATTTTGGTGTTTGAGAGCAGTCACCGGGCTATGTGTCGAATGATTCTATATTCTGACTTTCAAAGCCGTAGGTATCATCGTGTGTTTCTCGATTTTCTCCCTTTCCACTTATAAATTTGCATACTAATAAATACGAAGAGCAAGACACTTTCTGTAAGTTTTGGCATGTTTAAGCGGGTGGTGTCTCAAGTGATCATTATTTTGGGACACTACGATTGAATTATGGAATGGCACATCCTATGTCGAGAAAGTTATCGATCTCGTCTGGAACAGTTATTCAAAAACTTTCGATGGATGAAAATGCTTCTGTTAGAATTCTGGGCCTTTGGAATTCTGTTTTTACAATCTAATCTTTCTAATTATTTGCAATGGTTTCGATTCAAGTGTTGTTGATTAATTTCCACTGGTAAAATCATTACTGGCTCTTGTAGAAATCAGTAAGAGTAAAGTGTTCATTTTCCACCTCATGTTTCGCCATAAACAACAAATATTGTCGAAGGGCCAAATTCTTTCTCTGGTGAAGCCGAGGTCAGATCAATGTGAAGATTTAAAATTAACAGTCATCAAAATTTACGGGCGCTATTTTTTTTTTTTTTTTTTAATTAATTTTCATTCCTTTCGCGGCCGCCTGAAAAATCTCGAACAAAAAAAAACATCTCCTCGCAACTCAATCGACATTTTTGCAAAGACCAGAGAGACAAAGGAGCTGATTTCCGTCCTGTTCTATTTGCAACATCGTGAAGCAAGAATGTGTCTGCGGTGAGTACTATAATTCATATCTTCCGAATAAACTAAAACTGCAAAGACTTTTCGTTCTCCATTTTTCTGTCAAAGTAGATGTCTCGGATTGAAAGAAACACTATGAATTTCTCTTCTCTGATAAATCTAGCGAAGCCTCCAAGAAACCAGTCCCGCCCTATTTAAACAGACCCATTTAAACAGACCCCGGCTTTTAGATACTTTCTAAAATGGAGGGTTCCCATTGGTCGAGTTAAGAAAATAGGGGTAACCGAGCGGCTCTCAAGAAGCCGTTGCTCCGCGAACCTTCAGATTACTGTGGATCGCCAACTCCCACGCCGCATTTGCCTCTTTCAATTTTGCTTGTATTTTATGGCGTTTGAAAATACTTGGGCCAAAGTTTAGGCGCGCTTTCTATAATATCTCCCGTCAGTACACTCTGCAAGAAAGAAAATATACTTATAATATGGTTTTTTCTTAAAATGACAGCAAACGGGCAAATACGAAACGGCTCTACTTCTTTCATCAAAGCCGCTTTCCTGTGTGGGGTGATTTGTTCAGAGAGTGTTGCTCGAACTCATCTGCGGCAAGCGCGTGACATCATGCGCGCAATGACGCAAGTTGGGAACGCACCCCAAGATAACCACATTTTCACCTTGGGGTAAGTGAGCGCACGCATATTTGGGAAATGTAGTATGAAAGAATCTTGACATAAGAGTCGAGTTGACAGCAGATGTATTTAGCAGAAAAAAGCATGTGTGTAACAAAAAAAAAAAACAAAGAAGAAGAAGGAAAAAAAGACGTTTTACTATAAAGGAGGCTTATTCCAGAATAGCAAGCAATGACCTGCTCACGTGAGCGCAACATCAGGAAATCTTGCCCAGTTGGGGCGGGAAGAAGCATACAAGAGAAAGTTAGCCTTTTTTGCTTGCCCCCAATACTCTGCGCAATAAGATAGACAACGGGGGAAACGTCAGGTAGGAACTAACGTAATACTGTAATAATGAAAACATGTAAGCCAATATCGAGATACATCTCATGCCGTCTTTTGTTGAAAAATCATGGAAGAAAATCCACTCAAGGGAAATTCACGCAAGCGAGCCACGGCACAAAGTATTTGCCGCAAGAGGGGGAAAAAAGTACACATGTTGTTGTACGCCAGTTATCTGTCGGTAGGAAAAATTTTGCGAGCAAAACAAGAAAAAAAAAAAAAAAAAAAATAGATTCGTCCGTGTTGTGTGCACGCCCGCGTCACTGTGGGTAAAAGGGTGCGTGAAGAATAATTGACTATTTTTTTGTCTTCTCGAGTTGAATACTATTGTTTTTTCTTTTCTCCCGATCACTGGTGTTTACTTAAAAAATACCATAAATCAAAAACGAACGAAAAAAGTCCTTGAAGTTGCGTTTTAGCCCGCAACCAAGTCTTTTCGGAAGTAACACCTCTGTTGACATTCCCCATCCTCCTCGCTAATACTTCACCTGAATCCTGCAATCTCACAGATAGAGGCTACCCGGATTTCTGGCCCCGCATGAAAAGTCATTCCCATTCCCAAGCACCAACAGACCAACATATCCTTATTACACTAACAACAATAAAAAATTTTTCAAAAAAAAAAAAAAAAAACACGCACTTTCTAAAAATCCAACCGAGAAAAGAAGAGAAAAATAAACTAATAAACTAATAAAAAACCCCCAAAATTATCAAAGAATCGGCGCAATATATCTGAAAATAGAACACTAGCTCATGAAGACATCCGGCACTTTTCGGCCGGCTAGTCCTTCGCCCTTAGCTGAGCCTGCAGTTCGCACGACGAAACCCATGCCGATGGTCGAAAGCCCCGATTTATTCGACAGTCCAGGCGCTCATAGTGAAAGCGAAGACGATGCTCGGGATGATAAACATATTCCTTCGACTCTCTGGCACAAACTCAAAAAGTTCCCGCTCTTCAAGGACGCACCCAAAAGCTTCCATGCCAAAGTCGCCAGCAAGCTAAATCTCGTGCAATATCACGCACAACAATATATAATCAAAGAGGGGGATCCGGCGCTTTCCATGTATTGGATCCTCAAGGGTACCGTGAGTGTGGCATCGATGGACGGCGAGCTGGTTTATGCGGAACTAGCGGCGGGATCGTTTTTCGGCGAGATCGGCATTTTGTTTAACCGCCCACGTACGGCCACTGTAGTTGCGTGCCTGCGTGTGTTGGTGGGCGTACTTACCGCCGATGGGCTTAATTCTGTGCTTCGTCTGTACCCGTTGATCGAGCGGCGGATTCGGGACGAGGCCCAAGAACGTTTGGCCATGCAGGAGAAGAAAAACAGGGCCGATATCCCCATAGTCCAACTCAGTCGATCGCCTGTACCTCGAGGCATGGTGCCGCCCGTACAGCTGTGTATGAGCCCCGCATCTCTGGCATCTCTGCCGTTGTCACAACTCGTACATGCCTCACAAGAAACCGCTGACCGTAAAGCGTGTGCTACTCTGGCAAATAACGTCGACCTGACGGTTTCGATTCAGGATTTCATTAAGGCCGTGCCTATCTTCAAAAACTTACCGCCGCATGTTGTGCATAGCCTAGCGTTGGATGTAGACCCCATTAGCTATAAGTCCTTTGAGTATATTGTACGCAAGGGAAATACGGGCTCCGATATCTATTTCATTACTCACGGCGAGGTCGAGGTGTTGGATTTCAACCCCAATACAAATGTGGAGCGTGTTCTTGCTCGCTTATGCGAGGGCTCCTACTTTGGAGAAATGTCGTTTCTCGAATTTGTTCAAGGAAATACTGGGCATAAGCGTAGTGCTAGCATCCGTTCGGTATCGTCGGTCGAACTAATAGTCATACGCACAAACCTGCTAAAGGCCGTATGCAACCAGTACCCAGATATCGTGGACGAAATGCGCCGTACTGCTAACGAAAGGAAAAACAGCAACGAATCTGCGTGCTTGCAAAAACTGAATCCTTTTTCCATCCGCAACTCCGTTCATGATCTCTTTAATCAGTCTCCGCCCATGCTTCCCTCGCTCGCATCCCAACTTCATTCTGAATCGGGTAACGGGATGAGCAACCTTAATAGTGCCAGCTCATCTGAAGCATCGACGCCTCAGCTGTTTTTCGTAAACCCGAACTGGAACTTTGGGTCCGCGGACTCCATGTCTCAAGGTCGTGTTTGCATTTCGCGTTCAGTTTCACCAGTATCATTGTCTGATATTGACCAGCATCCGAATCTAAAACCTCCAAAGAACCAGAACCCAAAACCAGCAGAAATGAAAAGTCCAGCTCGCCAATACTTGTCTATCCCGGAACTCACAAATCAGCAGCTTCCTCGTGGGCCGCTTGAAATGCTGGTTCCTGCTAAAAATCCTCATGTCGCTTCAAACTCCTTCCATTCACATTCGAGAAATAACTCATTCCAGTATATGCCTCATAATAAGAGAATCAAGTTGTCGAACTTGGCCGGCAGGAGGAGGTCATCGGCCTTAGTGTCTGCGGGCTCCATTCCTGACAAGGTGTTACTAGGGGTCTTTGAATTTTTGACTCTTCCTGAACTTATGAAGCTTCGGCTTGTGAGCAGGCGTTGGAGGCAGTTGCTCTATATTGCGCCTAATGTGTTTGAGAAACTTGACCTCTCGCGCTGGAACACTTTGATTGACGACAAGGCTCTTATTGCGATTACAGACTTTGTGGGCTCAAGACCTAAATATATCGACTTATCCAACTGTTTCCATGTCACAGACGAAGGGTTCAGTTACCTAGTCAATGAAGTCGGAATGGCAGGTAACATATGCGTCTTCAAAATGCGCTGCCTCTGGGAGGTTAGTGCTATGGCAATCATGGATCTTGCCTCTCCTTCTGTTGGCAAACATTTGGAGGAAGTTGATCTTTCCAATTGCAGAAAAGTACAAGACAATGTTGTCGAACGCTTGATTGGGTGGAGTAATGGTACACCGAGCACAGCCATCAATTTCCCGGGCATAGAGGGGTCGTATAATAATGATGCAGGCTCCAAATACTTGAAAATCCTCAATCTCAGTTATTGCAAACAACTCACGGACAACGTCATGTATCATATTTCACTTCATGCTAATGACAGACTTGAGTACTTGGACTTGACTCGATGTACAACAATCACGGATGCTGGTTTCCAGCATTGGACATACCGTTCATTTCCTAACCTCAAAAAGCTCTCACTCAAAGATTGCACGTTCTTGTCAGATAGGGCGATTATTTCTCTCGCAAATGCTGCCCCAAACCTCGAGATATTGAGTCTTAACTTTTGTTGCGCTCTCCTGGACTTGTCCATCGAAGCGCTTTGCCAAGGTTGTCGGAATTTGAGAGAATTGGATTTGTCTTTTTGCGGCTCTGCGGTAAGTGACTCTTCTCTTGTCTCGATCTCCCTCCATATGTCATATCTCCTGAAACTTATAGTGAAAGGATGTATACGTGTCACTCGAGCCGGTGTCGATGCGCTCTTAAGTGGATATTGTCCATTGACATATATTGACATCAGCCAATGTCGCAATGCACACCATTATCCTGGCGGAATACCGGCGCAAAGCCTTCAAGTCAACCCTTCCACGAAATCTGCATTTATTAGCACTGGGGCTTCCCAAAGAATCGTGGAAATGGTCATTTGAAACCACTCTTACAACACTCATTATTTCGAAACTACAAGGAACGTTGTTTCGTCGCGCAACTTTTTCATATTCAGTTCATAGGTCACATTGTATTACTACGTTATTAAACAAAAAAAGAGGATTATAAATTGCCTTCTTATCTCCGCTTTTTCCCCTTGCTCTTATCTTCAAAGTCTATGAATGAGATGGGGACGCCTTTGTCCTTTAAGTAATCGATGATTGTAGGGCCATGAGGACCCTGTACCATGACTTCCAAAACGGCAGGATTGTGTTTACTAGGTCCGATTGCTGTGGATCCTGAGCACTTGTTCTTGAGATCCTCGGCCAAGGTCTGAGGTTTGATGTGGAAATGTTCGAAATCCAGCACAGTGGTAGTTTTCTTTCTACCAAGAACCGTCTGCGTGAGAACCTTAATCTTTTTGGGATCACCTTTTTTCACGACACATGAAGAGTCGAGGTTTCCACCGGGTGGCAATATGGTGTAATTGGGGGAAAAACTGTTCAAGAAAAGAGGAAACAACTTGTCTCTGCTCATTTCGGATTCAGACGTGTTTGCGGCTGAGGAAAGTGACAGGTCCAAAACCACCATTTTTGGATTTTTTTTACTAGCCAATTCGGAAACTTTGATGTAATTGTTCATGATTTCCTTGAGGTCATGTGCAGTGTAAAGTTTTTGGTAGTCCAAGTCCAATTTGTTAAATACCATTCTAGACTTGTTTGTAGGTTTGTAAAGAGATAACACGGTCATTTTACTTTCAGAAGTCTTTTTACCCGCAGACCCACCTCCAGACTTCAGAGAATCGATAGTTTTATGCGTGACAAAATTAGCCAAGGTTTCTTGTGGCACCGTGAGGGTCACGATGTTCACATCATCGCCTTTACCTTTCAACGTAAGGTACTTCATCTTTTCCAACGCCTTCAAGAACTTTGCACTTTTCTTCCATGACGTTTTCTTGATGTTGGCAAACTTAGAGTCCATCCGTGGCAAGTTTTTAAGAATGTAATCGGCCATGAATTTAGATGACGAGAGGGGGAGCTCAATCTTGCTTGTTTTCACAGATTGCAAGAAAGACCGGATGAAAAAGTTGTCCAAGTCTTCTACAGCAAGCTCTTCAACAGTCTCCGCAAGCTCATTGACTGGATCTGCATCTGCGTCTGCATCCTCAACTTCTGCTTCTGCTTCTTCTTCGGCATGATTATCCGGTTGAACATTCTCAGTGTCTACATCTTCTTCCACTGGTTCTACTGCCGCAGGGAAAGTGTTATCAACAGATTGTGGCGGGTTTTCCCCCTCATATAAGTTGAAGAGCTCGTCTTCGATACGATGAATAATCGTCACCGCCGTACCTTGTCTATCCTGAACATCGTCAAACTGGGTCAAGTTTAATGAACAGGTACCAATTGCCTTGATCACCGTAGGCGAGTCGTAGCTTGCCACTCCTACAAGAGCTCCTCTAAGAGCTCTTTTATCGAACGGAGGTATACATCCGGGCAACAAGAGATTTGCATTGCCAATAATGCGACTGATGACAAATGGATTGGTGAGAATCACTGGCAAAAGGTAGCCGGCTCTCCAAAGCGTGTAAACTGTTGGGTATAGGTGCGAGTCTCTGATCCGGAACCAAGTGGGTTTTTCGTCACCATCGAAATATATTGTGCCCTTATGTTCCTGGATACTATGATAGGTTGCTTGCTTAGTTATTGCAGGAAGCAAGGCCAATTCTTGGTCCTTGGTAAGATTATCCTTTTCAATATGGAACTGCTTGCATATTTCAGTCAAAAGGTGTCTTCTTTCAGACGACTTCACGTTGGAAGATGATTTGACCTGGGGTGGTTTTTTAAACATTCTAGACAAGTTTAGAAAGAAACTGTTTGATTAACAAACTATGTATGACATTCGCATTCGCGATTGCAAATTTCTGCAAGCAATGAGCACTGAGCACTGACCCTGCTGATCATTAATCATAGGTTTCAGTCAAGCACGTTTTGACAAAAGGTGCCGAGGCCAAAATGATATTTCAATTAATTTAGGTGTATTTACTTTTAAGGAAAGGTCAGGAAAATATTACTTGATGTAAAAAAAAATATGTTTATATATGGGATTTTGGTCCCTCCAGTTTTGAGAAATTTCATTTTTTTTTGTCAAAGAAAGGACAATCGATTAAAATCGTAAAGTTTTCTCTTTTTTTTTTTTTCTTTTGTTTTTGCTACAACCTTCAAAGAAAATTACTACATTTGAAATATACAAAATCAGCAATCTAGAAAAAAAAAAGCAATCTAGTTTCCATATTACATAAAGAATATTTTGTGCAATTGTCCCTCTTTGTCTTCAAATAACTCCCCACTTTAGGCGGACCCATATTCGTGTAAGTCGCGACTCACAAGGTCTAAATAAAGACAGCGTACGATTATTTCAGTTTGATCAATCATTAGCTTAGAATCCACAACATAATCACGCTAATCATTTAAAATGACCGTGACGAACGAATCACCTCGATCCAAGGCCACACGCGCAAATATTCTTCTATATTTGAGTGCATTTGTGGCGTTTTTTGGAGTGCCGCTTTTCTTCTATACTACTCTGATTCATAGAGCACATCTTCCAGCAGACGAAGTTGAACAGCGTACGGCTGCTTTCAACCAAAATGTACGGTTTTCCATCCCGGTATATTTTGATTCTTCAGTCTCCTCCAAAGAACTTATTCAACTCACTCAACGTGAAGTCGACGCGTCACTTCAGCAACATAATTTGCATCTGGCATGGGGCCTTGAGTTGAAAGATACCAATGCCAAAACCATTGATATTTTTACAGATTACGTGATCAAATTGGAAAAGGAGCGGGAACAAGGCGTGTCACAACAACCGTTCATGTGCCGGCTCTCGCCTGTATCTAAAGAAATCTACATTTTCACTGAATCTGAGTCACAGACCCTCGAGAATTTGGCTTCTTACATTGCTTCGGCACTTCTTGAAATCGTGTTTAAAGATGAAATCGCGGCGGTCTCAAAAACCTTGCATGATGTTCATAATACCGATGTCGTGTTTCCATACTCTCCCACTTACAATGTGGTGTTCAACTTATTTGTAGAGGATGGACGGCCCGTAGACTGGCAGATTGAAAAAGCCGTGGAATACATCGAGCCAATTTTCGGTGCACTTGAAAATTTCTGCAAATTCAAAATCAGCAGCCAGGTGCATTATTACTCGAAGTTGCAGAGTGAGCCTATGTTTAATACGGATGCCTCTGCCAGAATCATTTCTCAAAGCGACTTAGCCACTTTTATCAACTACGGCGAGTGGAACTTGAACACACATGATATCGCACCTTCCATCAATTTTATTGTGTTCTTTCCTAAGAGCAACTATGAAAATATACCGTTGCTTGTGGAAGATTCAAAGACAAACTCATTTTTAATCCCTCAATGGGGTGGTGTGCACATTTTCAACTCCAAGACAACGGTTTCCAAAGATCTGACTTTTGAGCTCACTTCTACCCAATTGGAACCTATTTTCCTGATTTTTGCCTCGCAGTTGTTCGAATTGCTAGGCGTTCCAAGAGAGCCTCTGAGCCCATTTCTTCGTGTGGCTGCTTTCCACAGATTGGCCACGTTGAAAAACTTGAAGCGGGCATTGAGTAATCTCTCAGCATTGCTTAAAATTTCCAGTTCATTAAACGGAATTTCAATTCCCGAGTCCACAAGAGAACATGTTCTAACCTCTCTTGAATACTACGATAAAGCGGTGGAAAAGTTGCACGTGAACGATTTTGAAGCCTCGGTGGCAGCTTCTGCAAAGAGCGTCGAAAACTCCGATAAAGCATTTTTTGAAAAGGAAATGGTTCAGCAGGCATATTTCCCAAGTGAGCATAAGCTTGCGGTTTTTCTGCCTTTGCTTGGTCCAATTTGTTCTATCGTGTTCTTCGGTTTACTCAAATACGTCAGGAGCAGAAAATCGCATCAGCTGGTCGATGGATTAAAGAAAAAGGATATCTAAGTAGAATTAGTGTATTTAGGAAAATTTCCCTCAAAAAAATCTATTTACTCGAATTTAAAGTCGTCGCCTTTCTTTATTGAGCCTGCAGTTTCCAAAGACTCAATATACTCTCTCCATAAAGCATCAGAGTTTTTCAAACAGTCAACATCTCCGATAAGCACCAATCCATATTTTGCTCTAGTTAAGGCAACGTTCATTCTTCTGGAATCACTCAAGAAACCAATCTTGTTTTGCTTGTTGGAACGAACGCATGACATAATAAGAAAATCCTTTTCTCTACCCTGGAAGGCATCAATTGAGGCAATCATAATGTCCGATACAGTATGAATAGTCACCGGTTTAGATTCATTATAAAAATCTTCACGATCAACCTCAACATGGACCTCATCTTTTTCCGGATTCACAAGATCGTTTTTCACCAACGCAGAGGACACCAAATCACGTTGACCTCTATAAGGCGTGATGACTCCAATTTCAGACTTTTTGATCTTCTTTTCGTAAATCAAATGGATCAAAACCTTTTCAATAAAGTCTACTTCGCCGTGATTGGCATAAGTGAGACCACTGTCTTCCCTAAATCTGGAAAAAACAGTTCCCTCCGGACACTTCCCACATGTATCCCAAAACACGACTGGGTTTGAAGGTATACCTTCCATCTGGCGGTCTGCAGGAGTAAGACCATCTTTAAGAAGACCATCGTAAAACTTCTCTCGAGGAAACTTACTGATGGCTGGGTGCATACGATATTGCGTATCAAGCATATGAGGAGTTTTGTAGGTACCGTTGGATAGAATTCTTTCGAAAAGCGATAACGAAAGATTTGGCACCTGAGAAAAACTACTCAATTGCTTTTGATCACCAACAAAAACAAATTTCTCAACACCATTCATCGAGAGTGGAATCAAAGTGGTGGGTTCCGAAGATTGGGTTGCCTCATCCATGATCACAACAGGCATTTTGGGAATAGGCTTGAGCTGATTTCCTCCCGCGACCACCGTGGTGGTAAAAATGACCCTACTCAGGGCAATAATTTTATCCGAGTAGCCGATTTGGGTGGTCAACAATTTCTTGTATTGGGTCTGACTGAGTTTCGAGTTGGGTCGTCTCATTTCGCGAATAGACTCTTGAAGATTTGCAGGCATACCATCATAAACCCTGTGGTGTAAACAGATAGAAGCCAAAGGATGATCTCTGTTATACTCTGGTTCCTTCTCCATAGACACGATTCTTAATATCGAATTACCATGTTTTGCCAACAACTTTTCTGCGATATTATCAATCGCAATATTAGACGCAGCAACCACAAGAATGGGATATGTGTTAAGATTCTCGAGAAGTTGCAAAATGACTTCATAAATGGTCGAGGTCTTACCAGTTCCCGGAGGACCCTGAAGAACGGTTATAGAATTATTCATAACCGATTGGACTGCAACTTTCTGCGAGTCATTGAAAGTGTCACGAGAAAACTTGAGATAATTTTTGAAGAAGATTTGTTTGATGGGTGTCTTTCCTAAAAGCATATCGATAAATCTCGGGTTCAGGATTCTCGACATTGCCGTGAAGACTCTACTCACTGGAACTGAAACGGGTAAGATTTTGAGGAGACGGACATCTGTTGTGAGAGGCAAAGGCATGCGGTTCCATTTGTAGAGCTCAACAATAATCTCGAGAAGTTTGGGAGAATTATCGTTCAGCGAGCCCCTTCCTCTCTTTGGTTTTCCTCTCTTTGGGTTGGAGCTTTTGGTGTCAACAAGCACAATATTACCGTACCAAGGGATGTCATCGCCCAAAATCAAAATAAGAGATTGTCCTACCATAAAAGGATTCTTCTTTAAGTTTTGCATCTTTTTAGAGAGGTACCTGTCCAAGAATTCGGGGGTCAATAAGACATTTAGCTTGAACTGTTTATGCTTTTTATCTTGATCGGCATACCACTCCAATTCGAAATCTTCGGGGGTCAATATGACTTTTTGACTGGTGTGAATACTCATTTTCTCCTCAAGAAATAAGTTATAGCACATTTCGTTAAAATACTCCTCCATTGTATCATACGTGAGCTTTGGTTTTGGCGAAGGAACGTGTTTGAAAATCCCAGGAGGCAATTTGATCTCGTCTTTTCCTTTTTCTTTTTCGTTTTCTTTTACATTCTGGATCTTCTTTTCCTCAGGTGCAGACACCGCTTTTGATTTATCCTCCTTCGATTTTGTCTTTTTCTTCGAATTTTGAGGTTCAGAAGTTGTTGGCTTTGATGTAGATTTACCTGCCGGAGATTTCTTACTTTTCTCAACAGACATGGCTTTCTTCACATCTTTTTCAGGCTCTTCCTTTGAAGTCTTACCCAGGCTTTTTGAAGATTTAGAATTGTCTGATTCATGTTGATTATTGTGGTTTTGAATCTTGGCGGCACTCTTCTGAGAAACTTCGCCTTTGGAATTCTTTTTTTGAGAGTCTTTCTTTGATGTAGCTTTCTTTCTCGTATCATTAGCAAGATCCTCTTTCTTCGGAGTTTTTGGAGACTTCTTAGTTTTCTCACCAGATTCCTCAGAATGCTGCGTGGTATCAGACAGAGGTTGATTTTCGTTTTTTCCAGATTTCAGCTTTTGCCCAGTTGATTTTGCAAGCTTCGGCTTTGTTGATTTGGCTTCTGGTTGGAATTTGGAAGACTTCAGCTGTGTTCCGTTGGCTGAATCAGTTTTAGAATCACCTTTCTTACTCTCAGCTTTTTTACTTTGACCTTTATTTTGCGATTTCGTTTCTGGCGCCTTCGTCTTTTGAGATGAAAGTGTAGCATTACGCGTCGACTTCGTGTTAGCATGTGATGGTGAAGGCGTGGGTCCTCGAGAAATAATTGGACTCACTGTTGAAGACCCAACTGCTTTCATAGTCTTCTCTGATTTTAAAGATAGCCGAGTGGCCTTTTCGCTCTCATAATGAGCCTTACGCCTCTCTGCATCCGGGTCAAATTTCTTAGGTTTTGATTCACGGCCACCTTTGCGACCGAGTTTGCGGCCTTTTTTATTAGATTTGGCACCAGGCTTTGCTATGTACTCTTTGATTCCAAGCAAAGCAAACAAGAAGTCGTCTGAATCCTCGCTGATAAACTTACTTGCCAGCAAGTTTTCTTTGGAAATACAAGGGGCGCATAACACGGTTTGTGAGCCGCCGAGATTGCCCACTGCTAACTTCCGATCCGTGCCACACAGTTTACAGTGAATGTCTCTAAACTTATAGTACTGAGGCAATTTTGAGACGAGCGAGCCGTTCGAGAGAGTATACTCTGCAGTTGCAGGATTATCGTTTGTCAGAGAACACTCTTGGCAGAGCAAGGATAAATCCGAAAGTCCATACCGAAGCATCTGGAGAATATGAATGTTGGAATCCCCACACTCTTCACATTCAACTGTTTCTTGCAACGGATCATATGCCACGGCTTTATGCCGAGTCAGCGACAAGTGCTTGCCTATTTCTGGCGTCGTGAGCGAACAAGTTTGACACGTGAAAGTAGCCATCTGTCTTTGTGGGTTAAAGAAACAAATATCTTTAAAGCACAGGATTGCTGCTTAAAATGTCCGATCGCGCACGTGACCAGCGACACGGACAGGCCATCTCGTAATCTCATTATGAATTACGCACGTGACTCTGCCCATCCCAGACGACAAAACACGTTTAATTCTTTGGATAAATGTGTGCTTGTGAGAGAAAATTTTGTCCTTCTCATTGTTTCTCACAGTTCCTTATTATTTGGGATAATTTTTGACTCCTTAATTTCTTTAACCTTTATTCTATAAGCGTGCATGTGGCGTCGTCAATGTGGAAAGGCTTATCGGCTGCGCGTTTGTTGACATGAAAGATCAGGACTTAGAATTAGAATTAGTTGGGAAGAAGGATACTAAAGAAATTACATAGGGTTGCAAGATGGTGTTGTAAAAACATAAAATAATGAAGGAATGAGGCGTTTTAGATCTTCACTCTCAAACACTTGCTACGAATATCTGATCTTAATTTCAACAAAGCTTAAAAGACCAAATGCGGATTCTATTGGAATGGTGTCTTATGATTAGAATTCATTTAGGCTCTAAATCAATCAGTAGGAGTATTCATGAAAGATAAGAGAATGTCAACAAACAATCTTTGGTTTGCCCATGTTCAACTAAAACTTTTCTGAGAAAACGCAACCGATTTGAGCGACTCCTTGCACGTCGCGTCGTGTCGTGTCATGCCATGGCAAAACGTCTTACCCCTGGGCCCTGAACACCGATTTACTTTGCTGATTTCGGGAAAAAAACATACTTTTATATCCATTTTTGAAAAAATTAAGCAATGTTTACATCAGAAGTAAACAAAACAAATCATGAACTCCTCTTGCATTAAAACTCTACATACCACAATCTTGTTTCAACTTACATAATTATCCAATTGCTGCGGCCTGGCACCTGCTTGCCTGACTGTCTGGCCCGCGACGCGGTGTATAGCCCCACGCGAGGCTGGAGTTTCCACGAACGCCCACCACACCGTCGCACGCGGTCTGTGTGCACCACCAACGACCAGCAGAAGCCTTATTTTTGCCTTATGCGGTTTTGCTGGACTTGCCTTAGAATCCCAGAAAAGACCATTTGAAAGCATAACTTCGTGACCCCGCAATCGAGTCATTGGAGATTGCAGGAGCTTGATTCACAAGCGTGAAAGAGAAAAGAAAAAAGAAAAAAAGAAAACCAGGAAAATAGAGATATAAGAAAAAAAGAAAAGGAGAATCCCTTCTACACTGTTGTGTTGCATTATTCTTATATCACAGAATTCACCCTTTTTCCATCTCATATAAGGTTTTTCTTTATATTCTCAATTCTTATTTTGCTCAATTAATTCTACAATGGCAAACCCTCACCAAAGTATTTCATCGAGTGTGTACTCGCCTGTTGATTCCGAGCACCGGTTCCGCGTGTCTAAACATGCGTTTGATTCAGGCAGAAACTTTGACGTTGTTGCAGAAGAAAACGAGGCGTTTGGTTCGGATTATGTAGAATCAGAAGAGGATATCGAGTCAGTATATTCCCTGTCAAACTCCCCCAAGAAAAATACCATCAAACACGACACCTCAACTCAGACTTTTGGCACTTTTATGACCGCAAACGAAAGTGTGCCAAGTTTCACTTCGATCAACAATTCACTCCTACGAACAGATACCACGCAGGCTGAGCTTTTCAATAAAGACGGCGATCAAACTCCACGTATTGACTTTTCCGCCATGAATGACGATATAGACAAGACGCCGTTGATTGGTGCATGGCCTGAGAATAATCGGGATGCTCTTGACGACAATATTGCAGCAGTCCCAAACATGAAGAAATACTCGCAAGAATTACAAGGCTATTCGTCTCCCAGTCTCCATGCTACTGGCTATCGACAGGACCCAGAAGACCACGGAACTTCCGGTAATGGTGTATCTGAACTTCCTTCGAAGTTCCATCGGCTCTCAACAACCTTGCTTCGCAATGGACTGAAAGTTTCGGATGAATCTCAACAGTTCCAACTCAACTTCTCACTGAATGTGCAACGTGAAAATACCAGCAAACCAAAAGATGATACCACGCACTCTGGACGAACCAGCTCGTACTATAAGAAAATCCTGTCTAAACATTGGTCAGGCGAGTCAGTGAAACGCTCAACTTCAGATGGCAGTAAAGCTAGCAAAGCAAGTAGGGCCAGCAGAGTAAGCAAAGCAAGCTCAGCATTTCCAGATCGACTGGCTGATTCAGAAAACTATACGCATGATCTCACTAGTCCAGATTCCACTACAAGCTCTGCAGCTGCACCAGCCGCACCAGCAACATACGATACAACCTCGGGTGGTCTCAACATTTCGTATAAAGAGGTTTCAGCCTCTACCGAGACACATGCTAAATCGCCAAACTCGCTGGCAAATCCGAGGTACTCTGTGGCATCCAGTAATGAGGTTCCCAATATAGACATGTCAGTTTTATTCATCAAAGCCCTTCACTCGTTTGATTCGACTCAGTCGCAACAGGAATCGGATAATTCTGTGTGTCTTTCTTTCAAAGACGGCGACTTGGCGTTTGTCCATACAATAGACGAATCTGGATGGGGTGAAGTCACTCTTTTGGAGACGCTTGATCGAGGCTGGATTCCCATGAATTTCTTTTCGGTGGCAGTTAGTGGACCATCAGAACAAGGCGAAGAGACTACTAATACTGCATTGCCTTATTCTCATTATATGGGCCCGCTTCTCGATTCATGTGGCAAGTTTCTTCTGAACCCAATTTCGCATACTACCAAATACGGCAAGAAGACTTTTTCGATCAAGATTGTCAATAGCGTTCGTGATGGTGTTCGCAGATTGCTTCAAGAAACAGACTGTCTCTCAAGGTCAAATGAGCTTGTAATCAAGAAACCTATTGTGAGAAGATGCCGGAAATCGCTTTTATCAGACTGGTACAACTTGATGCTGAAGGCTGCAGAATTCAAGGGCACTTCTAATTTCGACAAGATTGAGGTTTTGACTTTGCTCGTGTTCCAGGTTGTGAGACGCGCGACAGCATTTTTCGATGTTTGGGTAGAACAAAGCCAGGATATCATCAAAAGAGACACGGAGAATTCTTTGCGCGATGATATGGAGAAGTATCCGCTTCTCAAACATGCTCCAAATGCTAAGCAAAGAGTGGCTGAAATCAACTCCGTGTTATTCTCATACTTATCACTTATAATTGGAAGACTTGACTTGGTAGAGCACAACCCGGCAGGATGCGATTTGTTGGAATCTATGGTACATCATGTGATCTTACTTCTTCGAGAGCTTCTTTTCATTTCGAAAACCGGATCAGACCATTTTTCGGACAAGCCTCCTGAGCTCGATGAATCGCTTGATTCCCTTTTGTCTCTTGTTAGTCAGATTGTTACCGGTGTTAAAAGTATGGTGATTAATACTTTGAACGAGGCGGAAAGACATCGCAGTTTTATTCATGGAACACATAGCAGAGACCAATATTCACATACCGTTGAGGGGAAAACTCTTATTACCATCGCTGCCAAGATGATTCATGCGATTTCGCAAACCATCCATTGTATTCGCAAAACGTTTGAGCCAATGGGAGACTACAAGCTCAGCTCCGAGAGAGCTTATCCCGACTATTCCAAAATCAGAATCTTGCCTGAAGACTTCATTCGTGCGTGCTCAGTTGGAATCGTCAAGTCACTTTCTCTCAACGTGAGGGATTTGCGTGAAATGAAACAGAAGAATTTGAAGTCGGCAAACAGATATTCGACCTTTCGCTCAGGAAAGTCCGGCGAGCTTGGTATCACTGCCAATGGTATCAATTCTCTACACAAGGCAGTTATTTTGGATACAGAGGCATCCGCTCCTTTCAGCGCCGGTCAGGAGTTCAAACAATTTCTTTCAACTGAAGATAAGGAATCCACAAATGATGCATTTAATATTAAGAATGAACTCCTCGTGGATGCTAATGGCAACTTGCTCGGCGCTTCGTTCAAGGGTCTCATTTATACTTTGACCAATGAGAACTCACCGCCAGAATACTTTTTCGTTTCGGCATTTTTTATCTGCTTCCGTACTTTTGCAAGTGGGCTTAATTTAGCAGAGCTGTTGATTTATCGGTTTGAATGTGATCCTTCCGGTGATGCCAATAATAATCTGAGTGATGTTCTGTTTGCTCTGAAACTTAAAAATCGCCAGAAGATTGTATGCAAGTTATTTCAAATCTGGATGGAGTCTTACTGGGACTTCAAAAATGACCAGGCGTACTTGAGTACAATGATCAATTTCTTTAACGAAGCAGTTTGCCAGGTGTTGCCGTTCGAAGGAATGAAGCTAATTGAAATTGCTTCCAGGCTTGTCACACAAGAAAAGTCAACTAGCCAATTCCTTAACCGAAGCATTTCTCTTGCCAAAATCAAGCGCAAGAATTCCTTATTACCTAATAGTGAGTCGGATAGCTCCATTGCTTCAAGATATTCTATGATTGATGGATATGAGCTCGCAAAAATAAATACCAACAGTTCTGTTACTGGCTCTCTCAAATCAATGGCGTTGCCCATACCGCTTGGAATAAGTGGGCAAACTACTTCGACGAGCTCTTTGTTGACAAAGAGCCAGCTTCATGCGATTGAGGCTCTCGTGACAACGTATCGGTCTATTTTGCGGGAAAACTGGGTCCCTGTGAGCTTACTTGAATCGAAGGAATTTGTCATTGCAGAAGTTAGTGATCTTTTACCTAAATGGTTTCTTCTTAGTGACCAGAATTGGGTCTTATCAAACTACAGACCCAATCTTTTGGACTTTAATGGGTTGGAGATTGCAAAGCAGTTTACTCTCATAGAGTCCGAAATCTTCTGCTCGATTCAAGCAAGTGAATTGATTAATGGGAATTTTACTGCTAAAAAGGCCCATCTCAATTTGGCCAAGAATGTGCGTCAATCGTTATTGTTTACCAACTGCCTCTCGGAGTACGTGGTGGAGTCTGTTCTTCAACCGCAAGTAAGCCACAAGGTCCGTGTGAATATTATCAAAACATGGTTGAAGATTGCAATTTCTTGTTTATACTTGAGAAACTTCAATTCGTTGGCTGCAATCATTACCTCGTTGCAATCGCATTTAATCACAAGATTGACCAGAATATGGAGCGAGCTCTCGGATAAATACACCGAGTTGTATGAATACTTGTGCTCGATCATTCATCCGGAAAAAAACTACAGTGTTTATCGTGCCAAGTTGAAGAGCTTTTTGCTTTCGAACGAATACAATATTCCTGTGGTGCCGTACTTCTCGTTGTTTCTTCAAGACTTGACGTTTGTGACTGATGGAAATCCAAACTACAGGACAGCCAACACATTTTTGAAACAGAAATTGATTAACATCGATAAGTATCTCAAAATCACAAGAGTGATTGCCGATATCGAGAGCTTACAGATCTCGTATGTGAAGGGAAGTGCGAATGGTATTGTTCGCAGCGGTACACTCTATTCACTTGGGCACTCTCAAAAGAAAGACACACAATCAATGAATGCACTTGAAGAATATTCCATTGCAAGTGTTCCTGCACTCAAGGAATTGATTTTGCTTGAGCTCTGGAAAGTTGCTCAGGTGAATAAAAAGGAAGAGGATAGAGCTTGGAAATTGAGTTGTGTAGTGCATCCAAGAGACGCGCCTCAAGGTCAATATTAAGGAATAATACAAGGTTGCGGCGGCGTGTCACGTGAGGCCTGATGACGAGGCAGGACGCGGCGCTGTATCAATGATGAGTCATATTATGACTGATAGAAGCCGGTGCGCCTTATCGGCCGGATGCAATAAGCACGACTGATGGCGCTATCATTGGACAGCGATCGGTCCTGCCGATAGTAAGTAGTAATATACGGTGGTGAAATTTTAACTGTCTGAAAAAATTTTTTCCCATAAATTCACTGTGACTACAATATTCTCTTTTCTTTCTTTTCATATTCCCTACTGAGTTTGATTATCCAGCAAGATGTTGGCTTCTAGAAACTACACTAGAGTCTCGGTTAAGGCCAAGGCCATGGCCCTCAGACGGTCCTTGGCTACTCTGAGCGATATTGCTTCTTCATTTAATGTGCCTTCGGAATATCAATCTAGATGTCCGCCTTATGCCAAATTGGTGAACAATTTGAATACGGTAAACAGAATCACGGGAAATAAGCCGTTGACTTTGGCTGAGAAAATCTTGTACTCTCATTTAGTGAACCCTGAAGAAACCATGGGTTCTGTTAACGGAGACTTGACCAAGCTTAGAGGTGAGCAGTATTTGAAGTTGCACCCTGACCGTGTTGCCATGCAAGATGCTTCTGCTCAAACTGCCTTGTTGCAATTCATGACCACGGGAATGTCGCGTACTGCAGTGCCGGCTTCGATCCATTGTGACCATTTGATTGTGGGTAAAGATGGTGCAGAGAGTGATTTGACCAGCTCGATTGCTACCAACAAAGAGGTCTTTGACTTTTTGCAGAGTTGTGGTGAAAAATACGGCATCCAATTTTGGGGCCCGGGTTCTGGTATCATCCATCAGATCGTGCTTGAAAACTTCTCGGTGCCTGGTTTGATGATGCTTGGTACGGATTCACATACTCCTAATGCTGGAGGTTTGGGTGCTATTGCGATTGGTGTTGGTGGTGCAGATGCCGTGGATGGCTTGACCGGCACTCCATGGGAATTGAAGGCCCCTAAGATTTTGGGTGTCAAATTGACGGGTAAATTGAGTGGCTGGTCCTCGCCCAAGGATGTGATTACACACTTGGCTGGTATTTTGACCGTGCGTGGAGGCACTGGATACATTGTGGAGTACTTTGGTGAAGGTGTTGAAACTTTGTCTTGTACCGGTATGGCTACCATTTGTAATATGGGTGCCGAAATTGGTGCCACCACTTCTACCTTCCCTTACCAGGAGGCCCATCGTAGATATTTGCAGCAAACAAACAGAGGTCCTATCGCCGAAGCTGCGGATATTGCCTTGCACAAATATAACTTCTTGAAGGCCGATCCAAGTGCTCAATACGATAAAGTGATTGAGATCGACTTGAACACTTTGGAACCTCACGTCAATGGTCCATTTACCCCGGACTTGTCCACACCAATTTCTGTTTTTGGCGAGACGGCCAAGGCTGAAAGCTGGCCTTCTAAGGTTAGTGCCGGTTTGATTGGTTCTTGTACAAATTCTTCGTACCAGGACATGTCACGTGCAGTTTCCATCATCAAGCAGGCCGAGGATGCCGGTATCAAGCCTAAGATCCCATTCTTCGTCACCCCTGGATCTGAACAAATCAGAGCCACTATCGAAAGAGACGGTTTGATTGACATCTTTGAGAGAAACGGCGCGATTGTGTTGGCCAACGCATGTGGACCATGTATTGGTCAATGGGACAGAACCGATGTGCCCAAAACTTCCACGGAATCCAATGCGATCTTCACTTCTTTCAACAGAAACTTCAGAGCCAGAAACGATGGTAACAGAAACACCATGAACTTCCTTACGTCCCCTGATATCGTGACTGCGATGATTTATTCTGGAGACATGAACTACAACCCAATCACTGACTCTATTGCAACTGAAAACGGTGAGTTCAAGTTTGAGCCTCCTACCGGTGACGAGTTGCCCAATGCCGGATTTATCAAGGGTCGTGAAAAGTTTTACCCGGACCCTAACCCACAACCACAGCCCGAGGTTCAAATCAATGTTTCTCCAGAATCCGACAGATTGCAGCTTTTGGAACCTTTTGCCCCTTGGTCGGGCGACGAACTCACCACCACTGTTTTGTTGAAGGTCGAAGGTAAGTGTACCACCGATCATATTTCTGCTGCTGGTTCTTGGTTGAAATACAAAGGTCATTTGGAGAACATTTCCTACAACACCTTGATCGGTGCTGTGAACAAAGAAACTGGCGAAGTCAACAAGGCCTACGATTTGAATGGAGACGCATACTCAATCCCTGAGCTTATGTTCAAGTGGAAGGAGGACAAGCGTCCTTGGATTGTTGTTGCTGAGCACAACTATGGTGAAGGTTCTGCAAGAGAGCACGCTGCCATGTCGCCTAGATTTACCGGTGGATCGATCATTTTGGTGAAATCATTTGCCAGAATCCACGAGACGAACTTGAAGAAGCAAGGTATGTTGCCATTGACATTTGCCAATGAAGCTGACTACGATAAGCTTTCTTCTGGTGATGTGCTTACTACAGTCGACTTGCGTGACATGATTGCCAAGGACGGAAACAATGGTGGTCACTTGAGAATCAATGTTCAAAAGAGAGATGGCTCTCAATTCGAGTTGTTGTGCAAGCACACCATGTCCAAGGACCAGATTGATTTCTTCAAGGCCGGTTCTGCCATCAACTATATCGGTAACTTGAAAAAGGCCCAGGAAGCTGCCCAAGCCTAAAACACTTCCTCCCCCTCACGTCATATAGAAGGTAGGGCCGGGTGGCTCTAGTTATTTACTTATTTAGCATTCAATGTACAATAGATTTGAAGAAAAAAAGGGAGAGAGATAAAGCTAGGCCACGTGGTTTGGTTCTACCGTGATCAAAAAGTCAATTTCTTTTGCGTGTAATTTAGTTATATATCATCCATGATGTATCAGTGTTGTCTAAAGGTGATATTCGAGAAGTGAAGAGAAGCAGCAAGCACACGGACTTCTTTCCTGCTCTAAGCATCAATCAAATCGTGGGACTTGTCTGGGTTTTCATCATCCTCATCGTCGTCGTCGTCGTCCTGCTCACTTGATCTCTCGTAAAACTCGTCCAAGATCTTAGGACTGATTCTGTTCAACATTTCCTTAGGGAAGATTCTCAACAAGGACCACGCAAGGTCCAAGGAATCGAAGATAGATCTGTCCTCATAAGCACCTTGAGCAATGAAGTTCTTCTCGAACTTCTCCAAGAACTCCAAGGCCAACTTATCCTCAGTGGACAAAGCCTCTTCACCAACCACAGACTTCATGGCAGCAGCATCTCTACCAATGGCGTACTTGGCATACAACTGGTTCGAAACATCACCATGGTCCTTTCTGGTCATACCTTCACCAATGGCCGACTTCATCAACCGCGACAAGGAAGGCAACACGTTGATTGGTGGGTACACACCTCTGTTGTCCAATTGACGGTCGACGAAAATTTGGCCCTCGGTAATATAACCGGTCAAATCAGGAATAGGGTGGGTGATATCGTCGTTAGGCATGGTCAAAATAGGAATTTGTGTGATGGAACCGTTTCTGCCCTCAACTCTACCGGCTCTCTCGTAAATGGTGGACAAATCAGTGTACATGTAACCAGGGTAACCTCTTCTACCTGGAACCTCCTCTCTGGCGGCAGAAACCTCTCTCAAGGCATCTGCATAAGACGACATATCGGTCAAAATCGTCAACACGTGTCTCTCGGTTTGGTAAGCCAAATATTCGGCAGTGGTCAAGGCCAATCTAGGAGTAATGATTCTTTCAATTGTAGGGTCGTTGGCCAAGTTCAAGAACAACGAGGTTCTGTCCAAAGAGCCGTTCTCCTCAAAGTCCTGCTTGAAGAATCTCGACGTCTCCAAGTTGACACCCATGGCAGCGAAAACAATCGAGAAATTATCCTCGTGACCATCGTGCACATCCTTGGTGGGTCTGACCAAACCGGCCTGTCTACAAATTTGGGCGGCAATTTCGTTATGGGGCAAACCAGAAGCAGAGAAAATCGGGATCTTTTGGCCTCTGGCAATCGAGTTCATCGTGTCAATGGCAGAAATACCGGTGGAGATCATTTCCTCAGGGTAAATACGTGCAAACGGGTTAATTGGCGAACCGTTAATGTCCAAGTAATCCTCAGCGAAAATCTTGGGTCCCTTATCAATAGGACGACCAGAACCGTCGAAGACACGGCCCAACATATCCTCTGAAACGGCGATTTTCAAGTTTTCACCGGTGAATTCAACCCTGGTTTTCTTGATATCAATGCCCGAGGTTCCCTCGAAAACTTGCACAATGGCCTTGGAGCCTCTGACCTCCAAAACTTGACCGGCTCTCACAGTACCATCTGGTAAAGTCAAATTGACAATCTCGTTGAATCTAGGAAACTTGACATTGTCCAAAATGACCAAAGGTCCATTGACTCCGCCCACAGTGTTGTAATTAATTCTGGGCTTGATCTTGAAACCCTCAGAGACGGCCTTCTTGTTCAAGTCGAACAATTCTTTATCAGACAACATTTTATGTTTTTTTTTTATATATATATTGGTTTAGTGGTGCACCAAAAAGTCGTGGGATTGAGAGTTGAGAACCTGTTATCAGGGTTCGACGATAATTAAAAGATTGAGCCGAGATACTGGCGTGCCAATAATTACCCCGCGCGTGCTGAGGTTTACCTTGCGCGTGGGCGACGGTTCAACTTCTCGCTGGTGAGTTTCTCTTATTGCACCGCTAGAAAGAAAGACTCGCGCCGCACCATACAAGATTACTTGTCTAATTCTACGCTTTATTAGTGATTTCGGATTATTATAGATTCCCTCATTTCATTACAATTTTAGCAGCTCACCTTTCTTTTTTTGTTGAAATTCCATTTTCACTGTCTTATATGCCTTACCTTGTTTATTTTCTTTTTTTTTATTTGCGTTTTCATGCTTATGTAGTATTTCATCTAAAACATCTTGCTCACCACGTCCCAGTCCTCTAAGTGGGCACGCGATTGCTGCATCACTGAATTTACTCCCAAACGTTCAATATTGGAAGGAGAATTTCCTCCACGAAGTTTACTGGTGTTGGAAGATGTGTGCCCAGAAATTATATCATGCACTTTCCGCAGAATTTCCTTGAGCTCAAACCCCGTCGATACCTGGCCATTATTAACTAGGGATTTCTTCAGTTCCTTCGACCCTTTTTCTTCTACAGTGCCTTTTATGTCTTTATTCTTTTGATAATCATGTGGCCTCGTCTCACTCACCATGCCGTAGATAGCATTATCTGAAGGAGAATTCAAGTCGATAGTGTTGTCTGATTTCGGTCTTTTAGACACGAGTTTTGTGTAAAAAGATCTTAAGATCTGGAAGTTCAGCTGTGGTAATGACGGCTCACATAAACCAGAATCAGCGGCCAAGGATTCTCTCATGGGTTTGCTATCTTCCAAATTCGTCGTCAATAGGGACGAATCAAGAGTATTGGCGATACCTACAACATTCGCTTCAGGCTCTTGCATTTGGCTTTGGCTTTGTAGTTGTGCCTTTTGTTGAAAATAATGATCCAAACTCGAAACTTTCATGAGAATTTCCCGCAAGTCGTAAATGAACCGACCCTTTTTTATTCCACTGTCACCGTCCTTCTGAAATTTCTTTGTATGTATTTCATAATCTGATTGAGAAAGGTGTGTTCCCAAAAGCTTTCGCAAAAGTTCATTAAACGTGACAAGAATTTTTACCACTATTGAAACAAATTTCAAGTATTCGTTCGGCCTGAGCTTTGCAAATGGTTTGGGGAGAATTCTATGGGGCACAATAACAATCTTTTTCCCTTGCCAATCCACTTTGGTTCCATTTCTAGATTCTGTATTGTTCGAATCTTTAAGTTCATTTTGTCCAGCATTTTTTGCTTCCGTTATAGGTGATCGTACACTACTTTTGGGAGATAAATCGTCATTATACTTCGCTTTATCCTGAGGTACCATCACAAAATTGTTCTTTTTGATCTGAGGAACTTGGTTTTCTGCACCAGGCAGAGCACTCCCCTCAGAATTATCAGTTTCTTTTATACTTGAGCGTCGTTGTAGATTCATTGTGCGGAAAGATTTGGGGACTTGAATCGCGTTATCTTTTATGGTTACTTTCCCAAAGTCCCGCTGAATGATCCCTGATCTCCCTTCCTCTTTTACGCGTTCTTCTACCTCCTCCAGTTCCCTCTTTCTCTCAAGTGACTGTCTGTCATCGTTCTGGAGTATAGCATCAATTTTCCTTTGAACTGAATTGTAAAAGGCTTGGTCCGGAAGAAGTTTCCGTAGTTGCTCAAGGTAAGGTAGTTGCAACGTCTCGTCATCAATACTGAAAATTTCAAATAGTATAAGTAAAAGCCGGATCAAATCTTCGAGATACGTATTGACTGTGGAGATTTGTGATTCTGGAAATTTTTCTATATTTAGGATTGGTTTGCTACAGAAATTAAAATCTGTCTTCAGCGTGGCTGTGAAATAAGTGTCACGTATGATTCTATAGCTGGAGTATTGTTTGAGAGCCGCTTGTCTCGAAATCCGTTTCATACCCTCATATTTCAAAGAAATGATCTCTCTATCCAAATGCTCAAGCTTCCTGCTATAATCCTCAAGCATCTTGGTTTGGGCTATCAGAACCAATTTCTGGTTTTGTTCGATTTTCTGGGTCAAATTGGTAATTTTGTCCTCAAGTGCCTGGTTTTTCTTTCCAAGATATTCTTGCGATTTCTGAAGCCCATTAATCTTGATTTGGCGATTCATGAGGTCCAACTTTTGAAGATGATGTGCAAGTTGATATATTGAACTTTTCTCTGGTTGAGGAACATCTTTCTCTTTGGGGACTACAGAGGGGGATACAGGTAAGCTGATGCTTTGACAGTTATCATCTGTATGTAGCACATTTATATCGATGCAAGTTTGGAATATCTGGTCAATTTGAATCCTCATTTGTTTATTCAATGCCTCATTCTCCACCACCGAGTTGCGGATTATTTCAGTGTTTTGGTGAACGCATTTCCCACATATCAAATCTCGCTGCACTGGTGTCTTTTTATGGTGGCATATGGGACATGTGAATACATGGACAACACTGCCGTTATCCGACATTTGAGTGGGATGCTTCTCCTAGGAATATTGTATATTGGAAATCGTATTTGGAGAGCTGTTTAGGTGTTTTCTTTAAAGAAAAAAATTATTGTATTTGAGGGTTTCTTGTTTGAGGAGAATCGTTCTCACAATATATTCTGCTGCTGCTCAGTTGTGGGTTCTGAGTGTGGAGTGTGGAGTGCATCTAGAGATTAGATAAAGACATACGCGGAATGGAGGAACGACCAAGATTTGACGGCTTAGTTAGTAACAAACTTAGAATTTTGGATTATTTTCAAGTATCTATATCTTTTGGAGTGTCTTTCAGATGAAGATACAGTTTTTGTATGGTAAATCTGGTAGAGGAACTGATACGGTGTAGTTATTGGTCACACCTCGGCCTAGTCAGTAATGTGACATTTGCTTGATAAATTAATGTTTATAAAATAAATCCAGTCCCAAATAAAAAAATCAAACAAGCTTTCTTAACGTCTTCTTCTCGATTTCTGGAGATTTCTTCTCTCAATAACTTCTCTGATGATCAAAGGCAAGACTTGTTCGATATCTTGAGTCAAGTCAACCGCAAGAAATCCACACCTCCATAGTTTGGCAAGCTTTTTACCATCATTAATTAGCTTGGGTGATGCAAGAGGCAGGTTCTTGTGTGTACAAATAATCCAAATCGGAGGTGGACACAGCGGGTCTGCAGGATTTAAAGAAGTATCAAGCAATTTGTTTTGCGGCACATCTACCCTGAATGAGTTTTTCGTTTCAAACATTGTGCGAAACGCCAGTTTGAGCGAAAAGATATCCTTTTCTTTCCCTTGGTTCCACCTCGTTCTGTATGTATGATACTCTTTCCATGCCTCTTCTAGTCCCGACTTGATGATGGGAAGAAGATTGAATGTAGTATCTTTCTGCGACGTCACAAACGAGGCGGATTTCAAGGTTCCATCACTATTATACGAGACCAACGATTCCTCTGAAGAATGTGGGGATTTTGCCGTGGTTTGTGCCACCAATTCTTCGTATGTTGGCGGTTCAGAGGATGGAATTGCACTATAAAGAAGAAAATAGCCATCAATCGCACCATTCATTTCACCTGCCCCACTAGCGACCAACAAAGGTTCAGTGTTAACCGGTTGTCTAGGAGTATCCGCCAAATTCCGAAGCACATCTTTTCCTAGTCTTGCGTGTAAAGACGCCTCCAAGAAAGGGATGAATTGATTACTGTTGAAAGCAGGGGTATCGATAAGCTCGGTAAGAATCGGTGTGATCTCGGCCTCGTCGGTTTCGTTATCTCTAGTAGTAGCATAAATCTCATTGCGAGCATGCACGAAGCCGATGCTTTCACTAGGAGTCCCTGTAGCAGGATGGGTTTTCATAGAAGCCTTAAGCAAGGCATCGTAAATAACCGGACTTAAAATCAAGTCGTCACGTGCCAGAGCATGTTCAAGGAATTTGATGGAATTATGTTGGTCAAGAATTAACCTCAGCTCCGAGGATACAGGTGCATATGTGAAAAGCACGGGAGTCGTTTTACGCAGCGGGTAGTATGTGTCTCTATAAGTGCCACACGAAAGTTTCAGGATTGTGGCTGTTTTCCCTGTACGTGGTCCTCCAAGAAATGCTAATCTGACTGGATCCTTCCCATTCACTGGGGCAGCATTTCTGGTGCTTGCAGCGACTTCGGCCTGGGTTCTCATGATTATTGCAGGAGATTGGATATTGTGAAGGAAAGAAAAAGAGAATAATGAAAAGAATAATGAAAAAAAAAGAAGGATTGAAATTGTTTGTTAATATTTCTCTTGCCTGAATCCGGAAAATAAGTGCTGGAATTAGAGAATTAAGGCGTTGCGATATTCTTCTGCATATACAAGACTCGAACAAATGTATGGTACGATTTAGCACGGCATTCACGCGATGAGAGCGGGGCTTGCCGCGATGGGTTAAGACTCAAGACTCAAGACTCAAGACTCGAGACTCAGGATGCATATCGCACGTCGCACGATGAAGTAACCTAACCATCTGATGTCCCTCGGGCCTCTGGTGTTTGGGGCTAAAGATTGCGCAGTTTCGTGGAAGAGAAATTTTATGGTTGGATGCCGAAACTAGTAATACTACATTCATTGACTGTGGTCTTGTACAAAAAAAAAAGCGGTTTCTGTTGAACGTTCATAGTATTATGAAATAACTAAAGTAATGTACAGTAGATATTTGTCCTAAAAGGATAAACGGTACTTCAAATGTAATTGTCCTAAGATACTTAATAATAAAAAGTTAAATACAAATAAATAGAATGATAACTTTGATAGTTGATACTTTAATTGTGTTACCTCTTATTACAGATCTATCTGTGATAGGTAATATTAAAAGTATTAATAAAGCTCCAAACATAGCAATGACTCCACCTAATTTATCAGGTATTGATCTTAATATAGCACAAAAAGGTAAATTTCGGGGTGACTCGTTTTTTTCTTCTTCTTTTTCTTTTTTTCTGTTTTCTTCTTTTTTCTTTTTTTAATCTTTTCTTCTCGATCTTTTATTTCCCGTTTTCGTACTGTTTGTTTGCTCGCTGAATTCGGGTTCTACTGTACTCACACGACGACACTTATTTTGCTGCCGGAGAAATGTCTCATTTAGTTTATTTTTGTTCCAACGGCAAAACGATTGATCATATCTTTCATTTTTTTTTCTCTTTTTTTTTTTTTTTCCTCTTATATCTGTCCCCTCTGATTTCTTAAACAAAACAAGTAGCCACGCCCAATTCAGAATCCCCCTCTCCAAAGTATAAAAACCACAGGCCCTTAAATTGCACCACTCCTTCAGTGAAAACTACACGGTTGACTTGGCCCACAACTTCGTTTTTCGCTTCAGGAACTAGAATTGGATGGTCCATTCGGGCTAATGGCCCGTCTTGTAAATTATCGTAATCAATCAACATTTGCGAAATCGTGTACGTGCCCTTTTCATAAGCCCCAGACCCAACAGTGGATGAATTGTAGAACAACACATAATAATTAAGATCCTTGTCCTCTGTTTTTATCTTTATTGGTGCTGGACCTGGTTCGATTAGCCGGTCTTGCCAATGGAATTTGCCTGTGGTAAATACTTTTTTCCGAATTGTCCAGTGAACCAAATCCTCGCTGACTGCTAATTGAAAGCCCGATTCGCCCCAAATCATGTAATATTTGCCGTCCTTGTGTTTGTCGACAAAAACAGCGCCAGATTTCAGCCATCCGTGTCGCACAAAAGGCTGACCCTTGGTTGAAATACAAACTTCTGACCAACGATCATTTTCAATAATCGGTGGGTGCTTTTCCCAATTAAGCAAATCTACAGATTCAGCCACACAGAGCCGGGCCAACTTTCCATCATACGCAGTATACGTGACTATAAACTTTTTCGTGACAGCATCTCTTACTATACGTGGATCTTCGCACCCACCACCCATTTCCCATGGTTCGGTTGGATACAAAATGGGTTCAGGCAACCTCTTAAATTTAAAACCGTCACTCAGCCAAGCAATACCTATTGACAGCACAAGTTTTTTGCTTTGGGCCC
>JAJMCO010000152.1:0-30516 GCA_030573015.1 Metschnikowia peoriensis | reverse complement strand
TAAATTTACACGGTTAATTCCTGCACTCCCATCAGCCATAGCCTAGGTTCTCGTAGTCAGAGTTCACAAAACTGTGGGCCAAAAACTCGTTCCAAAGTTTGGTCAGAGCACTTTCCTTTTCGGCGCTTTGCTTCAACTTGCTCTTTCTTTGCTTCACCGGCAGACCAAGTCGGCGACCAAGCTTCAACCATTCAGGAACGGTCAAGTCCTTCATTTTGTAAATAAACTTGTCGTCAGTAGTATACTCAATCTCGTAGTCGAAATCCTTCTTTCCTGCATTCACCGATTTCAAGTCAAGGTAGTACTGGACGTACCTTTCGGGAGTAAACAATTGTGGAACGTAGGCAGGACCCAAGGGAGTGTTTTTCGGCATTTTGCGAGGAATTGTCTTGTCGCGTTTCAAGATCTCGGCCTTGTCACTGAAAATGGCAAATTCATCAGAATCCTCAGCATCGGTTTCCTCGTGCAAGAACTTATCGATATTGGCGAAAAACTGGTCCCAGCCAAGTCCCTGGTAAGATTGTGTGTCGTATAAATCCGAGATGTTGTATTCCCAGACCCGGAATCCCGGGTTGAAAGTAGGCACCACACTTGCCGCTACATGCACCACCGAATACCGTTCGCCGTGATCACCAGATTTCTTAGCGCCCTTGATTTGAGCATATGAGCTTTCACGTACTGTGTCCATGTACCCCACTTTCCGTTGTGGGACACCGCCCAAAATCTCAACGTTCTTCGAAAAGTGGAAATCAAAACCAAACTCGGTTTCCAAGCTTTCGAGCGTGTCATGGACTACCGAGGCGTTGTAAAAACGGTACAAATCCTCCAACAGCTCGAGTTGCACGTCGTTTTCAGAATCGTTTTCAAAATCAAATTCCCATTGTTCTTCATGCTCGAATCCCAAACTGGAAAACTTGTTTTTCATCGACTTGTATGCCTGTCTCGAGTCAAGGGGAAGGAAATGGTCGATGTTCATGTGACCATATAAACCGCCAATAATCACGTCTCTATATTCATGAGACCAAAGAATGTATTTGCGAAGACACGAGATATCGTAGTTCTTGGCGGTTGGGGGCACGTGACCGGTCAACCACACTTTCATATTCCGCTGGCGCATCTCTTTCAACACGTATCCTAGCCACAAAAACAATTTGTATCCAGGGTCTTTCTTTTTATCACAGGTTTCTACTAAAGGATTGGACTGGAATAAATAGAGCGTATTGATCGAAAGCACGGCCAATTTATTGGGGATCACCTCGCGAAAAAAATAGACGCCTCTGCTGAAAATATGCAATTGTGACTGCGGCACAAACGGGCGCCAGATCTTGAAAAACTCTCTAGTTTGAAGCGTTGGGCCGGGTGCAAAAAGATTATGCGGGTAAACGTCATTATTGCCCAATGAAGGCACGGGCATATCCCCGAATTTCTGGTACATCAATTGGGAAATTTGCTCGTTCAAATCGAAAATATCCAGCTCTCTTCTAGGGAATTGACGGTCATTATCGTGACGTACATTGTCACCTGTCCATACAATAAAATCGATCTTATCCTTCAAATTTTCCGCCACCCAGTCGATAGTTTGTTCGACCAAGGCCATTGGCGAGTCGCAGCCAAGAATAGCATCGCCATATTTGCCCGCTTCACCCTTGCCACCATGACACATACTGTCTATATCTGAACCTGGTTTATAATATGGGTCTGGATGGAAATCCGTGATATGGAGAAACCGGCCATGAATGGTGCGTTTTTCGCCTGTACCTGGAATCGTGATTTCCACCGATTTTTTAGGCGTAAGACCCAATTTTTCGAGCGAAGCATCTGAATTAGTGCTGGAAATTGGCTCCACAAGGTACTGAGTTAGAAGCTCATTAGAGAACATTGCTTGCGACAAAAAAGACCACCACGCAAGTGCCAATGCGAGTGCACATAGTAGCACAGTCCATGCCAGTCTACTTGAAATGGACATAGTTGCCAGAAATAGATGTAGCAAAGAGCAAACCTTACTTTTTTTTTCTGTTTAGTTTGGTTTCTTTTCTGTAGAAATACTTCAATTTACTTATCAGTTCGTGCGAGCTCATTAAAGGCAGGATGCGCGCACGTGACGGCACTGCTCACTAGTGGTTAAGAAGATTTGGAGTGCTTTTTCTGAAAGGTATTTGCGGGGGATTGTAGGTAGTAATATTGGCATTGAATTTTACTTGAGAGATTTTGAGATAATTATTGGAAAGAATTTTTCGAAACACTTTGGAATACCTTTAATTGTTTAATTGCTGCTGTGAATTGGCCATAAAAATCACGTGATATTTATTAGTATCTCGCGTGCCAAGTAAGCTGCTAGATTTCCGAGATCGATCACCTTTTTTTATAGATAAGTTTGGTTTTTGATTAACTTAAGTTCAGGAAACATCAATAATTTAGGAGTATTGAATAAAAAAAAGAAAGGGAATAGTTAAATTAAGGAATGTTTCAAGTTTCGAGTGATTGCTCAACCGAGCACGTGATCAATTATACTTCCGTAGATTTATTACTACCTGCATACGTCATAGCGCTCGTTGAATTTACAAGACATATCCAGCTTTCCTTCAAAAACTGATATTTCGTCATTGGAAGGGGTAATTTTTCATTCAAGAATTCCCACATAAACAAGGTTCTATATGTTTGCTTATTTTCTTAAAAAGACGGGAATTAGTTAGAAAATGCTCAAGTACGTCAATTGGCTTTTCTGACTAGCCTTAGTTCTAAATGTATTTTATCTAATTTCTTTTACACATGCCATTTCTGATCTTTAAATTGACCTTTGATATTTTGAATTCTAGCGCCTTGTTGCAATGCCACCAACGCGGGCTGTAATCGTCGTCCTACTAATTTTAGGATCCGTTCACCATTTTGTGTTATCAATTAAAAAGAGGATATACCTTTTTTCTTCTACTTGTCAAATGCACCTATATTTGCATCGAAAGTAAGGAACAGATTCAAAGGAAAGAAGACGAAAAAAAATAAACAAAGGACGGGTCAAACATTACATTCCGCCCAATGAACAGGAATCTTTTTTTTTTCTTTCCACTTTGGGATTAAAGGAGACGGTTCATGTTATGAGCCTGCGCCAGGAGCCGGTCCAGAAACGCGCGAGCGAGTTTTGGGCGTTTTAGGGCAAAGCCAAGTCAAGCCAAGTCAAGTCAAGCCAAGCCCTCGTCACAGTCCAACAATTCAACAATTCGTCAGGACTTTAGATATTTGAATATATTTTCTTTCTCAATATTTCATATATACACTCCTTTTAAAAAGAAAATCAAACAATTGATTGATCGAGATCTTTGACTTTTTGGCAGACCCTCTACCCAAAAAAGCCAAAAATAACATTAGGCAAAAATCTGTGCGGTTAAATTGGGCAGCACTTATTTCCTAATTGGGCGCGAATATTTTTTTACTGCACTTGGCAGCTTGAGTGCGCGCAGGTTTTTGTTGATGATGATGGTGGATCTGGAAACGCGCTGTTTTAGATTCGGGCCATGCTGCTGAAACAAGGGTGAATATTTGTCTCTGACGTGTAGCCAAAAGTGGAAAAAGAGAGGGAAAAGAGAGGGATAAAAATTGTGAAATTTAAAAAGTAAAAAAGTCTTTCTGAAATTTTTGGAAGAATATAAAAAAAGAAGGGAATCTAATAAAGAAGGAACCCTGAATTGAAGGAACACGCTCTCACTTCACGAGGAGTCTTTTTTCTTCTCGTTCTTTTTTCGGCCTTCGTTCCAGCACAGGGTGCCTTAGTCGCGTCGCCAGAATCGCGCGACGCAGGTAATCTACGCGCGAAAAGGTAAACAAAAACATCGCGCAATGCGTGAACAAGGAGCTGAGAGCGAGACCATGCAGTACGAAAACAACGAAAAGCAGCGCTTTTCCCTAATTACATGCATGGTGCCTGCAATTAAAGTGGAATCCGGCTCCATGCTCATGCCGGACGGGCACTTTTGGGAAGTTCGTGTTTCATGCGTCACATATAAATGAACCCGCAGCCTGCCTTTAGAAACATTTGGTGTGGAAAAATTTCTGATTGCATTTCCCTTGTCTTTTATTCAATTCAATTTTATTTTATTTCATTCTATTGTATTATTCACTCACTCTCACTCTGAAAGTTGACTGTCATTCCCTACCAAAGCAATAAGAAGAAAACAAAAACAACAACAAAAAATAACAACAAACAAGCAAAGCATAATACCCTATTGATTTTTGTTTATTTATTTATCAAAGAATTCCGTCAATATCAATTTCACAATATTCATACTCAAAACATTTCGTGCTGATTTATTATTACCCTTCATTCTGGAAAACAAACAAAAATAATTTACAATGTTGTTGACAACGCCCGAAAGATCCTCTGCCTCTATTTCAATGGAAAGATTCCAAAAACCTGCTGCCAATGCTGGCCAGTTTCTGCTTCCGCCACTTTCGGCAATTCTTAATGACCACATCGTGTCACCACCTCGCCCCCAGTTGCCGGCATTAAATTCGTTTGCCACCCCGCAAACTCCAAGATACATGTTGCCCAGTATACGCTCTTCTAGTACTCCTGCAGTAAGCACAATTGGAAGCATTAGAAATGACATGACTCCAAGAATTTTGGACTCGCTGTCTCCCAAACAGGAGCTTGTGTTCAACACTCCTGCCATTTCTCATACTGCCAATTTATCAATGGATCTGGAGTCGGAGAATTATATAAATGACTCGATGACTCGGCCAGCGGCTAAACGCAAACATAGTGCCACCACTCTGCCCACACGTGACTTTGCCTTTATTAGCCACCTGCCGGCAACTTACCCTTCGCAGGAACCTTGCATCGACAATGCGCTGTTGGCCCGCAGAAAGCGTAGACGCACGTCTCCTGTGGAGTTGGCGGTGTTAAATGAGCAATTTGCGCTTGGTCAAACGCCCGATAAGCCGCGGCGCATGGAAATTGCCGCCAAGGTCAACATGACCGAAAAAGCGGTACAAATCTGGTTCCAAAATAAACGGCAATCGCTCCGTCGCCTCAAAACATCGGAAAAGGAGGTGACTGAATTGCCACCCACGCCCGATTCGGGCATGCTCCCTTTTGGCGAACTTACACACGCGCCACCTTTGCATGCGTCTACCCCGCTTAGACCCACATTGGTGAAGGCCGAGTCCCACACGTTTGAAGTCAGCCCATGTATGGCGCCTCAATTAAACCTGCCTATGCGGTCATACTCCGCTCCAGATTTGAACACACACAACGTACCCACTTTAAATAAAGATGCCGGAGTCAAAGTGTCACTCCTTTCGAAAATGCTTGCCACATCTAAGGATGAGAAAAAGGAACTTGTGATGAACTTGACAAACAAGAAACAACCCGAGTTTGCCCGCCAATCGGCCAAGGCTTCTACACAGGTGATGACGTTCAAGTTGACACCAAAAGACCGCAAGCCTTTGGGTTCATTGACCACAAACACTCCAGGACCAAAAGCCAGTGCCGCCAAGGACTCGCAATGTGTGCAAAGCCTTCTTTCTTTGAAAGTGGGACACCGCTAGTTCTCCTTCCTTTTTATTATGCATTGTTCTTGCTTGATGCAAAACACCTCTTTTCATAGCCACGAATTCACGACTTTATTAATATCATTTTGGGGTTTCAATTGTAGATCGACAAGTATGAACAATATTTTTCCAATTGCTTGTGAAATGACACCCAAAAGAGGCAATACATGTTTGACGCGAATGAAAAATGAAGATCAAATATAAATCCCTCTTTTCTGGTTGTTCGCTGAGTATGAGGAGACACACTGATACTTTGAGATATAAAAATAATAAACTTTCTCGAGTCTTCAAAACTGAACAGAAAATCATTTTCTTTTGGCGTCTAGCCAACACAACGGCAACTATCTTGAGTAACTCAAGACAATTTTTCACACAAGCTTATAAAGCAAACATTGGATAAAAGTTGTATGGAAAGGGAAAGTATTTCTCACGAATCACACTAATATTATCTGCCTGTTCAAGAAGTTTATTGACGTCATTTCATTGTCCACAAATTTATACAAGTAAGAAACAAGGTCACTGGTACTAATAGCTATTCTTTCCAATAGACTTGCAACAGTATCACCGAATGTCCAAAAACAATAAACAATGATAAAAGCAGCACCTTACGGAATATTCAGGGTCTTCCTCCTCCCCAATTCATAAACGTGCTCGTGTTCAAAGAGAAAGAAAAAAAGAAATACAACTATACATGTATATATAAGACTGCGAATGATGATAAAATTTTTCCCCCCGTGATTAGTTGGCTGGTTGTGCCTGGGCCTGGGCCTGGGCCTGAGACTGCGCCAACACCCGCTCTGTTCTCTCTGCGTCGAACTCAAAGTCGAAGTATGACTTGTCGTAGTAGTGCACACGGATGAAACCGTCTTCTCCTCCCGAAACGTATCCGGTTCCGTCCGGATGAACAGCAACCGTGTTCAAAGGACCGAAATGGCCCTTGACTCTGCCGATTTCGTCGGTGAAAATCTTATGGTAGAAACGCGCCTCAAACTTACCTTGAGACTCCGAGGTTGTGGTGACATTACGAGCTTCTTGACCACCACCCAAAATCACAAAGTTTTTACGCGGCGTGATGGCAGCAGTGTTCATGGGCGCGTCGGCCTTGTAGACCTTCAAAACTTCAAAAGTCTCGACGTCGATAAGCGCAGCGTTCTTGTCCTTCGACGCAGTGATGAAATACAGCTTATCTTCTGGCGCAAATTGGATATCGGTGACGGCCACGACTTTTTCTTCGTTGTGGATGCCGTGCGCTTGCACGGTTTGGAGGAATTCACCGGTGGCAGCATCGTACTTCGACACAAAGCCATCTTCGTGGCCTGCAATGATGAATTTGCCGCCGGCAGACCAACCGGCCACCGTGACTTTAGTGGCATCTGGTCTGGTCTCAATCACAAGCGAGGGCTCGACTTTCTGGTCGCTGAAATTGTCGTAGTTGATGTCGTAGAGCGAAATAGCACCTTTGCTGCCCATGACCTTGTCATTAACCGCCAACAACTTGGAGTTATCGGGAGAAAAAGCTACTCTTCTGACTGGAGATGCGGCGTCCCATTTGAACACGTTTTCACCAGTTTGCACGTTCCACAAACGGATACTAAGATCGGCGGAACCTGTGGCACAAAGCTCTGTTTTCAGGTCGACGTCGATCGACCAAATCGTACCTTTGTGGCCTTCCAAAGTGCCCAATCTTTCACCATTCAGGGCATACCAAATCAGGGCCAGCGAATCCTTGGCGACGGAAAAAAGAATGTCTCCCTCGCGGTTAAATTTGACCTGCGTTAAAGAACGCTGGTGGCCCATTAATTTGATGGGTCTCATGGTTTCTGTATGTATATGTGTGTGTATTAATGTGTGAACAAAAAGTGTGGAGAAAACCCTGTCCTTACTATAGCACTTAGTAAAATGCGTGAGAAAAGTTTTCCAAGCTCTTGGGCCGTCGTGCGCGCACCGGAAATGGGGTGAAAAAAGAGGAGTGAGAGAGACGCCTTTTTGAGTATTAAGAATGTGGAGGAATTTTATATGGAGAAGGCCTTTTTTTTTGGTATTTTTACTTTGATTACTAATGGCGTTTTTTAATTGTTCTTATTTTTTTGGTTTTCTTGGAAAAAATTCCATTCTTACTGGAATCATTTAGTCTTTAAATTGGGCCATTGAATTTTCTTTAAGGATTTCGCGGCCTGGTCAATGCTGATGAAGAGCTGCGAAAGAAATCTTTTTTTTTTTTTTTTTTTTTTTGATTCATTTGCCTTCGCAGCTGCTCGCACTCTTATGGTCGGTGGGCCCACTGTAGGCCCTCTATTCATAAAACCCTTTAACTTCGTGGTGATTTTATAGAATAAATGGAAGAGAAATTTGAATATAAGCCTTAACAGAAACTGGGAAATAAAAAAGAAAATTTCACAGATTTGTTATTTTTTTTTTATCACGGCTGAAAATGAATCGAGCGATTTCGTCGCTATCACTTTCTTAGGAAACATAAATTTGATTGAGAAAGTAAGGAAATCTGGTTGGCATTTTGGAAAGAAAAACTCAAGCTATTCCAGCTTTTCTTTTCTTTTCTTTTCTTTTCTTTTCTTTCTTTGCTTATTGTATGTTTTCAAACTCATTTTGTCTCTAATTTTTTTTGTTTTTCTAAAGATTCATCGTATTAGAGGGCATTAGCTCCACGTGTTTTACCCACTCTTCACTAACAAAACTAAACTATAAAAACCTTTAACTTACTAATAGATCGCACGACCATCTCAAGTGCCTCAACTAAAACAGCCAAAGTTGAAGCTAGAACTCTTTCATCAGCTTTTACCCTGCTTCGAGATTCCTGCTTAAAACTGTCCTTTGCACACTAATTACTTTTAATTTATGTCATCGTCCGAACGAAGTTGTTTGACCAAGTGCCCGAGAGAGCTGCCTTACCAGTAGGGAAGAAGTGTCGACCCCAATCTTAAATTCACGGCGTTAATCAATCATTACCGAAAAGTAAGGTATGTATTTTATTGATAGGACATCACTCTACCTGCGAATTCTGGTCCCCTTTGCTAAATGATTGTGGTCCTTTTTATGAGGACCATCATTGAATTTTAACTGAACAAAGTGGTAGATTAATTTTTTTCTTTTTCAATTTAAATACTATCTTCCGCTTACGTAAAACCAGTCAATTGTACCAAAATCTTAAAGATGGTTCAATTTAACAGGGTCATATTTAAATCCCGCTTTTCTGACACCTCTAAGTGCATTTTCCTCAGTGGTATACAGGTCATGCGCTTACATGGCTTTTGAAGTAACCTCTTCACCCGATCAGTCTCGAAAGTTTTTTTTCGTTATTTCTTTGCTTTCAAGAGGACCGTCGGATATAGGAGAAGAAGCCTTTTCTAAATGCCTGTGTGAGGTTTTTTCTAAAGCAATCTTCTCGTTGTTGGACCATTTATTGTTTTGATGGAGCTAGAGCAATATTCAGAGGCTAACCGCACAATCTCATGATATAGTTGAAACGAAGATAATCTCCTCCAAAACGATTTTGCTTCTGTAGGCGAGAATTTGATAATTTGATAATCAGATAATTTTATTGGTCTATTAGCGCAGAGCCTCGATCTGATTGGAAATGTAGACTCCTACTTCCTGCTCACAGTTTAAACATAGTTTGTGACTTTTGAGTTTAGTTACGAAATGAATAATTAAGCAGTACTGATCTCATCAATCACTGAACTTTTTCACATGCTGTTACTGAGCCACTCCTTTAACTTCAATTTCATTGATCACAAACTGGATCCCCAAGCTGCAACTTATCAGGTGGTTCTTATCAGGTGGTTCAATTATTGCTGAAAATGTGGCTCGTTACATCGTCTTACATCTTTTAAATCTTTTGAAGATTATTTCGTTGGGGGAAAAAAAAAATTATCTGATTGATCTCCAGACTTGATACAAAGAAATGGAAGCCCTAGGTCAAGGCAAAAGAACTTTTCAATAAATCATATGTCCTTTGTTTCCCCGGGACTGAATTTTTTTGAAAGTGCTCACACGAATAAAACGAATACTTACTTTACCATTTTCTAATTCCGACTCCTTTCAAATCTCTAATGAGCTTTCTTAAAAATTCGGACCAGCATCTTTATTGAATTCACATGATCGCAAAAGAAAAAAAAAAAAAAAAAAAAAAAAAAAAAAAAAAAAAAAAAAAAAAAAAAAAAAAAAAAAAAAAAAAAAAAAAAAAAAAAAAAAAAAAAAAAAAAAGGCCTTCTAACCAGTGTTGAGCAAATTAGCATACTTCGGCAACTTTGAGATCATTTCAAATGTGTAACGTTCTAGCCCTTTTGAATCGCAGACATAGACGTAGAGAATTCCTTTAAAAACATTTCCTAGATTGGCCTTTACCTTTCTTTTTGCACATTTCAATCGTTTGTCTTTTCATAAACTTCACATCTACTTTTAGTGGTGTTGTTGTCCAGACGTGGCGAGGTCAGTTTTGGGCCGAACACGTGTGTCGTACTTTCTTTCAGTAATTTAACGGCAATCCTTTTCTCGGCTTTTGGCAAAATAACTCATGATGCATAGCCCGCTCTTGAGTTGGATAAAACAAATTAAAAAAAAAAAAAAAATTCTTGGGCCAAATTTCGTGGACAGGGGTGAGGCGAGGCAATATTCCTTTGAATCCTCATTTAAAACCAGATTTTTACAGATTTTTTTAAAACTACAATCCACGGTAAGGCTAGTTCGAATCTGAGACGAACATCTGGAAAATATCCCAAATTCTTCTTTCCAAAAAAACAAGATTTTACAACGCTATTTTTTATTTATTTATGCACACGCCGCACACATTCCAAATCGGGAAAAACGGGCAAGAGTAGCGAAAACCGCGCGAGATTAATGCACTTAGCCGCCCTGTGACAAAGCATGGTTTTTTTTTTCTTTTTTTTTTTTTTTGTAATTTTTTCTCGAATTTCAAGCTCTATGAAATTTCAATCTCTTGCCTTTGTTTTCGTATCATATTTTGGGAATTATAGCTTGTTTTTTATAATTAAGAACCGATGAAAAGCTCAATATTGCGGGGAATTTTTTGTTTTTTTGGATAGTGGTATAACTTAATTAGGATGCACCGGTCGAGAAGAAGAAAGTCTGCACCTCGCATGGCGAAATTTGGTTGTCATTCTTTTTAAGTGTCTTTGCATCGGCAAGGGACTAAATATGGGCTGATTTTTTCTTTTTTTTCTTCTTTTTTTCTTCTTTTTTTCTTCTTTTCCTAAGAACTTCACAATTGCAATGCAGTGAGACGAATAATAGTTTGATTTCCGTACTGACTAATCATCGATTGAGTGAGTGTCACATGATGTTGTATAGCGTCGACAGGGAGATAAAAGTGTATTCTCCTGTAGAGTAAGATTTACAGAGAGCAAGGGCCTGACTAATAAGACAGGACAGCCCCGTGTATATACGTTACGACACTATACTAAAACCTGATTGATTATTAACAATATAAGTTATTAGGTATGAAATGTACAGATAGTAAAAAACCTGGCAACCATTGGTTTCAAAGCCGTTGCTCATTTGGACGAGTTCGGAATTTTCCACTCAACGACTTTGGCGTTCCTTTACACAGATATGCAGATATGCAAATAAACGGTTTGTATCCCTTAACGCAGGAGCGATGATGCACGAAAAAGCGGCTTTCATCATTTAAGTGTATAAAGGCCCAATTTGTCGATAGTACCGCCGATGAAAAGTGATTTTGACGAGAAAAGCTTTTGAAAAGACGCTTATTTTTTTTTTTTGTTTTTTTTCGAAAATTGATGCAAAAGTCACAGAACTGAATAAATTGATTAGTGGCTCATTAACAGGAATTCATTATCTTCCATCAATACATAAGCCTGCTGAGATATTTGGTCACACAGTATTCCTTGGATTTGCTTTCTTCAATGACAGATTTTAATTGGGAAGCAAACAGTGAACAAGCTATACCCAACAATGCTCAAAAAGATCAACTCTTGACTGAATTACCATACGGTACCAATGCGTCATCACTATATCCCACTTACGTGGGCACAAACCTGAGCGACTACAACGGAGTGCCTATCTTTTTAAACGGGAAAGACTTTTTTTCGCCCCAAAGTGACATTTCATACCCATATAACCTTTCAAGTCCTGCTTGTGATAACGAAGGTAATAATTTCACTGAAATATTCAGCGGTTTAGAACAATTGTCACCAATTAATGCGGGTATTGAAACTCAAATCTTCAATCTAGAATCTCCAAACAGTAAAAATCCACAGTTAAGTCAAGAATACTCCGAGGATGCTACCAATGCAAAGAATGTTTCAAACCAGCCTGATCATTCATCACTTAATTCAAGATTTCCACACCACTGCTTTGACTTTGAGGGTAAATCCAGGCGCAGTTCTTTGCCAAAACTGTCCACCATCAGTCATGAAAAAGAGTGCCTCACCAACTTGATTGCGTCAATAATTGCACTTGATTCTAAAAGCGTCATTGAAACTTCGTTTGAGCTTATACCATTGATGAAAAAAATAACCCCTCAAAACTACCCAGAATTTTTAGTGGGCGTCTTGAGAAAAATTCTGCATGCTATACCTCTAGATGAGTTCTATAATTTACTCTATCATCCCAAAAGTTCTGTTGCAAGAAGTAAGACTAGCGGGATCAAGGTAAAAGATTTCTTTCACGGTTTACCAGGACTGAAAGCTCTTAAGCTTTGCTCTTTTATTGTTAAAGTATTTGAATCATCGCACATGAGTACCAGTGACATCAAAACAGAGTCAATGAAAACTATTTTTCGGACCCCTGTGAATCTTGAGGAGTTTAAGCGTACATTCTTTGCGTTAAAGATACTCTTTGACTCTTTCAAAAAGGTAGACAAGCTGCTTTCTAGAGACCAAGCGATTTCGCGCAATTCAGTTTATCAAGCCTACTGTGAAATGAGTGAAAGGTTTACTAAACATTTCCAGAAGCGGACTAAGTCAGTGAAAAAAACTCCAAAAAATCCAATGGGAATAGCTCAGCTTGGGAAGCTTACGAAATTGGTCTACCCTAACTTGGATATCCGGCGCTTGGGTGGACGAGGCCATTCTAAAACCTATTATTGTGGAATCGAATGGAATATGTCTATTATTGATGAGGAGATGAGTCTAAGACTTGGAGCTGAAGCTCCCAAAAACTCTAAGAATGAGCCAATCAGAATCCCTCAAAAGCCGGAAGATCCAAAGTTGAAACAGAAAGAGTACGTCAAAAATATGTTCACGGGCAAAAATATGAGGATCGACAATTCTTATAGCTTTTGTGACACTTCAAGTAAGTTTCCCGAAGCAAATTGTCAATTAAGGGCTTGGAAACACATCACAGGAAAAGTTCCAAAACAATCAAGCTGGGCAAGATTCACAATGTTAAAGTCGGTGAAATTCTTGAGGAATTACAAAGTTGACATGTGGCCAGTTATCAATAATTTCCACCGCAACATTTTTTCAAGCAAGTGTATGTTTTCAACGGACTTTATTGAGCGAATGAAGATTTTAATCAGTGGTAAATCCGATCAGAAAGGATTTTTGCATTTGTATCTTATAACTTTGCTTTTACTCTTCCCTGTTATTTTTTCTTCTGATAAAGAAATTGAGCTCAAAGATAAAGCGCAGTTGCGCAAAAGCTTGGGACTTTTCATTAACAGAATATCGTATGAAAGGTTTGATTTACCAGCAGTGGATTCAAATTACCTCAATAATTTCCTAAACATTATAAGGAAATTGATACACGTTAATGAAATGACCCTGTCGCAAGTCAAAACAGGGCTAGCTGAGAAAATAATCAAACATATTAACGTCGATCTTCAGAAACCAGCACAATTAGACTTTTACAATAAAACCGTGTTAGAGGATAATATTGGCAAGGCGGTTGTTATGGCCTTTGAAGCTTTTAGACCGGCGTCGGCGCACTCACAAGAACACGAAGAGGAATATGTTAAATCCGTTGGGAATGTGGTAGAGTCATTCGTCTCGTTTGTTAATTTGATAATAGAAACGCTACTTGAGTTTGCAATGACAATGAGGTCACAAGATCCCAGGTTTCGCACATGTGATTTGCCCTTTCAATTATCTAGACGACTGGCTCCATTATTTCATCAAATGTTTCTTTGTGACCCTTTTATCAAGGTGTTGCCAATCAAAGTTATCAATTTCATTGTGGCTCAAGTGAATAAAGAGATCCAGAATGCTTGTCTTACTGGATTTCGCACAAAGGACCATGAATTAGCGAAAGAAACTTTCAAGACTTGGTGGATACATTCCAGTTTAGCGGAGGAATATTTAACGATTCTTGCTGAAATTGTTGCTTTGAGTGAGACGTTGAGTCACCACTAACTTTTGAGCATACACACGCAAAAGCCATCGAGTATTAGAAGTAAATAGGTAATTTTTAACTTTGTCAAAACACATCATGAGAAGCTTCACTTGATGTAACTACAAGGAATCAGAGATTTTTCTTTAAAACAAAACACAAAAGTTAAATAAGTTTAATTGCTGAACAGAAATACAACGGTAGGGTGATATAAAGCCTTAGAAATTGAGATGTGGCCAATCTAAGCGGATTGAGCTTTTTAGGTGGAAAATTTTCAGATGTTCCATAACCTTCAGCGCCAGAAGAAATAGAAAAAACCCTTTCTTGAAAATTATCTGTATTTTAATACTCGGGACAAGAACTCTTTTTCTTTCATTTTATTTTTGTAAAGTTTGTATGTTAAGGCAAGATTGTTGTCTATAGCCATAATTGTTGACGATAAAGATATACTCTGAATGTCCAAAGGATATGAGTAAAATATTTCATTAATCAGCAGAATGTGGCTAAAGAAAAGTAGGGCAAGATTTGGTGTAGCTTCGACAAGGAAGATTATCATAGCTAGCAGCAAATGTAAACCATTGTGATGATTGCTGCTGTTCGTCAGTATGTGATATCACAAGAATGAAAGAAAGAAAAAAGAAACAAGACAGCTTTCGTGAATCGCAAGACATGTACGACCATACCATGATTGGAATCTGCCAGTGGATCTAATTTTGCATCGAGTGTCGATTCGTATCTTCTTTTTCTGTTAACTAAAGCCTTGCTTGAAATATCTGATTGCTACTAAATTGCGAACATAAATGGGTAATAGAATGAGGAATATCTCGAAATTCTTTTATCGAATGTTTTTTCTCCAAAAACCAATTCTTGGGATCGCGTGGCTTGCTTGTATGTCCCCTAAAAGGAATGGGGGTTTCCTTTTCATGATTAAACTTTTGGAAATCTCATGCTGGCGTCTTTAAAGCGAGAAGATGGAATGATACACATTAAGTAACCAAGATCAGTCTCATCAGTGGGTCCCCAATGTTCTTAGTAAAACCAGCTTGCAGATCACCGTCATCTTATAGTTTGGTGTTGTCATTTTTATCCAGTTTTATTTCTTTCTGAAGGGCAATTTAGAATATGGGTTAGAATATATAAAACTTGTGGTAATCTGTACCAAATCAAACTAACAGGGATGGTGTTCTGATCGGTTTCCAAAAAAAAAAGGTGGATTTTTTATATGGAAAAAGACGTCTCTGACCCAGCTTTCGTCAAATTTTTCATTTTTCTCTTGTTCTGTCGAATGCGAATAGTTCGGGTACCAAATGTTGACATAATTTCAGGGGCTTTTTGGCCCACACGTGAGAAAATTTTGATAACTCACAACTTCGGGTAGATAGAATAGGTTTATATCTTTTCAGTAATTTTTGTAAACATTTTTTTTTTTTTTTTTTCGTGCCAAAGAAAGCAAACTTCACGTAGGTAAGAATCTCTCATGGATCCGATCTGTGTAGAGAAATGATACGAAGAGACTAACTCTTCATCTTTCTCTTTTTTTTTTCTTTTTGGGTGTTTTCAAGTAAGAAAATGAAAATTAAAGAATCTAACGGAATACTATATGCTTTAATCATCTTCGTTACCAAACTTATTACAATAGAAGAAAAGGGGTATAAAAGGGTTGTTAATCACGGTGCGACCCAGAAATCATCACTTCCCGCAAGCAAAAAGAAAGGAGAACGTTAGACTACATGCTACTTCAAAAATTTCACATAAATTCCACTTGAGCGTCTCAATTTCAAATGAACAATTCCTGAAAGAAATATTCCAAACGCCCTAGATTCTTGTGTCACTAAAGGAGTGAGAGGGAATACCCGCACTGAAAATCGTAGCAAGATTTACGACATCAGCCTTTCGCATTAATCGGGTAGTAGGGCGTAGTGAACGGCTGGTCGCATACAGGAAAACCTGGCTATAAGCATGTGATGCGCACCCAGGCCCCGGTACGGTAAGTTCCGAAGCTCTATTTTTTTATGAAATCAGTTTAATAGTTTTGGGAATCCACGATCATCACGAGACGCCATTAAAAGTTATTTTGAGACTGCAAAGTTATTCATCGTAGAAGTGAAGGCAAATGAAGCAATTCTAGCGTGCCAAGACTTTTTTTAAGGAATCTTGTGGCGTAATTTGCATGTCTACTCGCCTTTAATTTACACACGGCTTGAAAACGAGAAGGCTCAATCGTTTTTCACGTTATAGTGATCCTACGTATTGCGAAATGAATCTTTAGATTTTGGCAAAAACTTGAGGCAAATACTGGAAATTACCAGACTATATTGCAAATTATTCGCTTAGTCGCCGTAAAGACAAGAGCTTCTATTCGATGGAAGGCCCCCATGGTTCAAAAGTCTGGCAGATTCAGTCTTCTTTCGAATTAATTGTCCAAATTTTGATTGCAAACCGAGGGGGTTACGTTTCTTGTTGACGCAGAAGTTTATTCTCAGGCCTCATCGTTTTGAATAAGATTGTTTTTTACGTAGTGACGGATATAAGTCCTTCAAGACTAATTTTTGTTGTGTTTGGAAGCTAGTTATTTATTACAAATATATTTAAAAGTTCTTATTCTTTGACCAATACATCTGAATAAAGTGAGAGGGGCACCTGAGCATTTTTTCATTGGATTTCAAATTGCTGAGGCAGTCATACTCATCTTCCATGTCACTTGCTTTTTTTCTGCTTGAAAAATTCGAAATTTTTGTTTTTTTTGGGGGCTAATTGAAAAAACGGTAGTCCTTGAATCATAAATCTCTGGTTAGGGCCATACCATGAAGAGAACACTCTTTCTCGAAGCCATGCGCAAAATCGACGTTCTGTAATCTCTTTGACACTTTTTTTCGAGACTTTTACATAAATCAAGTAGATTTTCAGGCGATTTTCCGCTCACTTTTAACTCGCGTGCATTCATTTCGTGTGCTTGATCCATCTTTTCCGCTATTTCTTAATCATACTCATTCAATTATGACACCCACAAGGTCTCGAAAGTGCAATGCTTGCAAATGTGTCTAGCCTAGAATAGGGAGAAACTGTGGAAAATTTCAATACGATGTAGGTTAATTATTATTAAGAGAGGCATTTGCTTTTCTCCTTACTCGTAAAACCTTCGTCATTTTTTTGGCTCAATGATCGGAATTACATGAGTAAGGGTGAATCTCAACCTTGAACGATTCTGTAATTGAGGACTTGGTGTTTTGAAATGATTTTGTAGCTTTGACACCTATTACTTTTTCTGAGTAATACCTCAAGTATTTTTAAGCCCAAATTTAAAAAAAAAAAAAAAAAAAGCTAAAGACAATTCCATGAAAATTTCAAAAAAAATAAAGCTTCGCGACTCAAGAACTGGAGGCGCTCACTCAAAGGAATGTACAAAATTTAAATTTCTTCACCATTATTTTTTATTTTTTCATTGAACTAAAAAAGATATATTTGGAACTAAAATTGTGAACTCTATCTGAACTCAAAAAATGGATTTGGATGGCTGTAGCATTTATCATGATCTTTTTTGTACTCTTTAATTTTGTGAGTAGCGCGAGAAAAAGATGTGATTTGAAGCTCTAGGGTTGAGAGTTGAAAATTACTGTTTTTTTTTTTTTTTTTTTTTTTATATTCACGAATTAGCGAGAAGTTCTGAGAGCCCTAAATTAAGCATCAACAATCAAATCAAAATTACAAAGATTAAAATCACAAATTCCTGGTTGGGGCTCGTGTAGAGTATCTAGCCAAAAGAAGTTTTGGTTTTTTCTAAACAAGAGATTAAAGCTATCACGTGTATATACCTTAAATATTTTAAACTAAAGCCTGATTGATGATCCGCGCATATATTTTAAACTGGAGCCAACTTCTTGGCTGATACTCTACTTGAGACAAATATATATAAATTGTTTTTGCAAAGCAATTGGAACAAGAATGCTGACACAAAATCAGTGTTCTGCGTGCAAGCAATCTACTCATAATTTTCTTCACTACAAGGTTTGGTTCAAAATTATTGATTGCTACCACCTTAAAATTACCAGCAATAATTTTCTGTCAGATGTAGTTTATCCTTATTGAAACAACACAAGGAAAAAGAGGGTAACTAGCACAAAATATACGCAGTCTCCCCTAATCCACTCATCTTCACAAACACTGATCAAAGGTCAACCAACTCGTTCTTTATAGAATGGTCGCAAAAGCTAGCCTTGGCTTTGTGAATTTGACCACAAGCATGACCTGAACACATAATTTGGCGGAAAAGTACTCATTCTAAGAGGTCTCCAACAGCTAGTCAGGCTTGAAAAAGATCGGTCAACATCAAATGGAGGGCTTTGAAGTATGATGTTTCAAGTCAAGCAAGGTCTAAGTGAAGGCCATGAGTATTTTTTTTTGATTTAATGGATTTTGAGCCCATTCGATTAACGCCACGAACGATGAGTCTGCTTTGTGAGCATCGAGAATTTGAAGTAATTTCTCCAAAGCTTTTGACGAGGATAATGATCGGACATTAAATACGACACGTTTTAGCATTTCAGGTTCCTATAGCATTATTCGTAATTGTGTTTCTTAATTAGCTCCTCCTGTTCCGTCGTTGAAAAATTCCAATCTTTGAAAACAATCACTCATTTTTGCTGAATAATTGAGGTATCGTGCTGAAAAGATAGGTGCGAAGCGAAAAAGGAGTTCAACCGAAACGTTCTTATCAGTGGGAAAAGTCAGATAGGCTTGTGATGTGATAATGGGTAAAGTGGTGTTTCAAAGCAGCTGAGAAAGTTGTGTTTCCGGTATGGACAAGGTAATATCTCCTTTCCTCCCGATATCATTTCTTTTTCAGGAGTTAAACAACTTTTCAAAAAGGCATGCCTGAGATTCAGTTGCAGAGGATTTGATTATTCTAATGAAAATTATAGAGTAGGCGGCGTTTAGGCATGTTAGAATCGTCATATTGAGGTAAATTCATTTCGAATGCTTTGATTAAACTTGGTGTTTATGGATATTAATTCCTGCTGAATTGAAGCTGGATGTTTGATTTGACCTGAATTATTATCAAGATATCCTAGATGACCTTTTTTTGAACTGAATTCATCACGGTGGAATGTTTTTATTCGGAAATGATGTGAGTTAAAATGCACGTGTTTGTTAAGGCGTTGTTATTAAAGCGAGCGCTGACTGACGATTCGTCGAAACCCATGGTTTTGCCCGCGCACGCATTTTTTTCGTCCAGTTACGCGTTCTCTGGAAAAAAAGCACGCGTCGTCGACATAAAGAACAGCGCACAAACAAAACAACCTACCCTTTTTTTATTTTCACCACACCAAAAATTTAAACTGGCATGAAACTTTTTACGGAAAGACAAATGTTACCATAAAGGCTTTAAAGCATTCCCAGAAAATGCAAATCCAGTTTCACGAATTCTTTCACCCACTCTTTATCTGAAATATGGAAGCCAAAAAAATGTTTACCAGTCAAACTTTTTTAAATTAATGCATGCCATCATTAAAACCGTTTTGTTTTCCAACGCTCCCTTACATGAATTATTTTAAGATCCAAACTATTCAGAAAATGAACTCAAATAACTTTAACCCTCTCCCTTTTCCCAAATGGCAAGCATCTTCTATCTTCTTGAGTCTAGGAAATGTGTCAGGATACGGAAGAGGCCGAATGGCATGTAGTATCACGTGAGTGATCGTGACCCTGAACAGAGTCGTGCGATGGCAAGACGCCGCAGCGTCGACGACATAGAAGAATGGAAAGAATCCAGAACTAGTAGATAGGACCTTACGGGTTAATACTGGAAAAGATTATCCCAGAATGATATAGACTTATAGACTGTAGACACTTAAAAAGACAATTAGATTCTAACAAAATGCCTTGACTAGTGTTTTTATTAATTTAGGCAGCAAGGTCACTATGGCTGATCACATCAACTAGCTTGGGAACAAGGCCCCTTTAAACAATTGACCGCGGCTCGCAGCGCCAAATTCCGTGTTTGAAAACCGTGTTTTGTGACTTTTTCCTGTCTGAAGAACTTGAGATGGTATCAATTGAGAGATGCTCCATGCAAAACTTTGTCTACTCACTAGAACAACCATTTGGATTCTTATTATGCTATCTTGCCCACGCCAACTTTGTTTAGCCATCCACATCTATGGAACCAGCCATTCATGGGCCCTGACCATTCTGATTCTATCCCGTGTGAATTTTTTTGGTAGAGTTTGAAGGAGGTTTTATGACCTTTACATCGGAAGTTCTATATGTCATTGCTGAATCACCTCGTTTCAGGCTACCGAATTTGGTGACAAGCCAATAGCATGTTTTTATGGGGGCGCAAAGAAATAGAATGTTGTCTTATTTGGCTGCTGTGTCGCTTTGCTGATGTAATGCTAGCTGTTGTTCCCGATATCCATTTAGGAATATTGTTGCACGCGTTATATCTTCGAACTAGCTTGTTTTCGATCTTGCAAATGAAAAGCCGGAACTGTTAATGTGTGTCTTCCATTTCAGATTCGCTTGGTCCTAAGTGAAAACAATTGTTTAGGCCAAGTATTTTCTAAGTTGTCATGTATAGCTTACAACCAGGGAAGAGGGATGAAGCACATCATATATGCGCCATACACCAATGCTGTTGAAATCTTCGAGTCTCTTGGACGGCTGCCAGTGCTTCTGGAATTTGGTCATGATTTCTTTGCTTGTTATTTATATATGTTGTCCACACACGGATGACTGGCCACGATTTGAACTTAGAATCTTGACATGAAGAATATGGAAAGAACTGAAAGAGTGCTACTTGCAAGTTCTAGGTGCTGCATCTTGCTGATTAAATACCTCAATGTATTTCGATATTGTTGCTTGGCTAAACTGTCGCGCGTTTGAATCTTTTATGCTTACGGATGACTAACCCATGCCGAGACCGGTTGATTGGCTCTGAAAATCTGATCATTCTAAAGCTCACTCGTCAGTTTGTTCTTGAACAGATCTCTGGCGTCTGAAGGGATTCATGAGCGTCTCCATGTTGCTCAATACCATAGGGATTTCGTTTGTCCCGCCAGCGGTTCGCATTTCATCAATCTCCCTGAAAACTATTTTTGGTTGACATATGCAGCTTGCTAAACCTTTGCCCCTTTCGCTTTGCGTTGATCATTAAATACAGAGGAAATGAACCTTTTGGGACAATCGCCTTTGCTACTCTGTTGAACGAGTGATCAATCTTCACGAGAGATCCTTTCTAATTTCATTAAACTGCCAAGCCTTTTGCTTAAACAGGCTTGGTGTCAGAGATTTTCTTGCAATGTTTACAATGATACGGGCCCATAAAACAATGGCGCTACTCTTGGATTCTAATGAAAGTTTGCCGCGCTTTGTAAAGATTATAGTCGACAATCAGGTACATGTCAACAAAAAAAAAAAAAAAAAAAAAGAAAAAAAACCAAAAAAGAAGGAAAAGGGACGTGCCAAAAACAGCAAAGATCGCAGGGACTAACTTCGTATTTTCGGAAATATTCAAGTGTTACCATTTTAACGAGAATACGAGTTAGGAGATGGAAAGTTGAGATTTAAAGTCTCCCTATGTTGGATTCCTGCAAAGTTCGGTTGAAAAAAGGGACAGTGAAACAATAACTGACTGACGACAAGTCAAGACACGTGGAAAATTAGCACGTGTTTTGCATGCTACGAAAGTTAAGAAACATGTTTGTTGGAATTAGTGAAGAACATAGATGTTCTCTGGTTTGCAATCCATTCCAACCATGTCGCACAATTTGTAACAGTTGTTGTCTTGAAAATGCAGCCCGAATGATGCCAGAGTGTTCCGTTATGCCATTCATATGTTGGAAAGCCGATCCCATGCACTTGTATGTGGTCATCTGCGAATTGTTTTATCAAAGTGATGGAACTCAAGAGATTAGTTGTCGTGTTGATGGAAGCAAGGAAGTTTATTATAGTCGATGAGACTTGAGTTATCAAGATAAAGAAATAATAATAAAAAGAAATCGAGAAAAGAGGACAAGCCAAAAACGGCTAAAGTCAGGGATGCTAGTATGCCTTTAGCAAAGGTAAGCAACATTTGAAAGATGTGAGGAGCCTTTACGCATGAAAGTCGAGTTTTTGATGGTTGGTGTCGGTAGACTAGTGCATGTGTTGTTGGCTCAACCAGTTTGTGCTTAAGATTGTTGGTTTAGATCATCGATTTGATGGGTGTCGGTGTTCAAAGAGAAAAGAAAACTTATGCTAAGGATTAGGTATGTCTTATTTTGGTTGCTGAAGGTTGGTGATGTTACATGTGTTGACGGTGGTGAAGCAGGTTACGTGAATTGAGTCATTACGAAACATGGTAATGATCATTTGTGGCGGTTGCTGGTAACCCATGCATCATGTTGATAGGATGTGTTCATTGATGGTGCTGCAAGTTGGATGTTAACATATACGGAAGAGTGGAGGTTTAGAGATGCTGCTGTATACAGTGAGACCACGTTACAGTGGTACCCCGATATTGTAACACCCCGGAAGTGGAAACATAAAAACTGTCCAAAATTCTGACGGTCCACACAAGCTTCTTTTGTACTTGAAAATAAAATAAAAGATATTTAGTATCTATATCTCTGTATTCAACCAATCATATTAATAATAAATGTTTTTGTGGTTCTCTAATACGTAGTTTTATCTAAATCGGAAAGAAATGCACGTGATTCTCCTTCATATAGACATACAAACTGTCACGTGAGCCAAAAAAAGTCACGAGAAAGTTGTGTTTAATTTTGTGATGATTTTAAAAGTACGTTTATTTCAAAGGTAAACAAACAAATTTCACTTACAGTATCACAATGCCTACAATGGCTAGTAAAATTGTAATATTTTCCTGCCAATACATCAGACCGTATTCATAAATATGACTCGAACTGATGTTACAGAGCTTGAAAGGTCTAGGATTCGTAAGTATTTCTTTGGAAGAGTATTCAAACCGACACATGAGAAAATTAAAGTGGTATAAAGAGACTCACAAGCGAAAATTTAGTCGTTCAACAATAAGTAAATCCCTTAGCCCACGTTATGCTTATCTTGATGATCCGGAAGTCGTAATGAAAGATTCAAGAGTACGCACTTCTCAATGGCCCTTACTTGAGCAAACATTCAAAGTTTGGGTCCTGGCCGTCGAGGAGAACGGAGGCGGCTTGACAGATAATGATATCACTGACAAGGCACGTGAAATTTGGGAGGAATTCAAAGAGCCTGGCCAACAAGAACCACAATTCAGTCATGGATGGTTGGATAGACTCAAACAAAGATTAGGACTAAAAGCAAGAGCTGTCATGGGCGAAGTTGCGTCAGTACCACCGGAAGAATATGAGCAAATGAAATTGGTAAGGGAAATTTGCAGCGAGTACTCTAGCGCAGATATATTCAATATGGATGAGAGTGCACTATATTGGAAAGAGGAAGCGCTGTATCGTATCTCCACGAAACCCGTACGGGGTAAGAAGCCAAATCGTCAGCGTATCACCTTTGTTTTGTGTTGCAATGCGGAAGGGCTGGAGAAATGTGATATTTTTTTTGATCGGAAAAGCCAAGAAGATAGTCCGGCCTCGCATTATAAAAGATATGAATCTTGAGAAATATCTGTGTTGGTGGCATAATAATGCAAATGCCTGGATGACCGGAGAATTGATGGTGATGTGACTCACTCGCTTTTATGATCTGGTTGATTCCACCCGAAAAGTTCTTCTTTTGATGGACAATTTTTTTGGTCACGCAAAAGGAGTAAAGTTATACCCACCACCCGAGAAAATACGTGTCGAGTATTTTCCACCGAATAGCACAAGCTTGTTTCAGCCACTCGATCAAGGGACTATCAGGGTTGTGAATGCTGCTTACAAACAGCTGCTAAATATTTTTCGTGTACCACGTTGGGGAAGCAGAACCGATGAAAACAGAACATACCATCTGAAAGTTATCACTTTGGAGGATACAATCAAATGGATATGCAGCGCTTGGTTTGATTCTTTGAGGCCAGTGGTTCTTCGAAATTGTCACAGGAAAATCACAATATTTGATCCACCTCATGTGGAACTGCCTGAAAATTCCTTTTCACTGCAAAATGAAACATTAACTGTTCCTTCAGCTGAGGAGCGAGAGTGTTCAAACAGTATGCTCGTGGATACAGATCCTGATTTAAGAGACTATGAAAGTGAAGACTCGGATGACGAGTTCGAATATTTCAGCGTGAGAGGACATCTTCAAGCGACTCTGCCCAATGCCGATGCCACGATGATAAAAAATGAACAGCCCCACTTTCCAAGATACGAAGGGGACGATGGAGATCCAGAATATGGAGGTCCAGACGATGAAATAGGCAGTATCATAGAGGACGTGCAAAAGATTCACACTGAGCATGGGTTCGATGATATTCTGGACATTGACGAGTTCATTGAGTCATCTGAAAACTCAAGTGCAACAGGGAAAGTGAAAAGGCTCAGCTGTTCCATGAAGCAAATATTGCGCCCAAAGAAGAATTTATCAAAGAAATGAAAGAAAAGCAGGCAAGAATTATCAGTGATGGTGAAGCCGACGTGGAGGCTCCTTCAGAGCCAATACCTGGATGGATCGAGCAGCTTGATGGCATGTCAGAACAATTCCACTCACAAATTCCATAGTCAAAGCAGTTTCTGTTTCTACTTTGAAAGGCCAACTCATGAGATTGAAAGATTAACTGTCGGCGATAACAGATGTCAAATCGGGTCACGTCATACACGTTCAAAAAACTATTTAGGATAGCAGTTAGACGTCACGCAAACACAGTAGCTCACATGGGCTGTATAATGAGGTAAATGTTTCTCTGGCTATGTACAATTGATCATCTTTGTCACAGGATCATCTTTGTCACAGAAACAAAAAGGAGGTTTTAAGCGACTCGAAAATATAAGATGTACGGCGAGGACCATTCGTGCTATCATTAGAATCCATATGAATTATGGAACATACGATCACGAGTGTGACTTCTATTCATGTCGAATTTGGTCCAGAAAGGTGTGCCATTACAATGACAAAAGCCTGCAAGAAATTGTGTTATCTCAACTAGCAGGCCTAACCTTATTAAAATTTTGTTGTATTAAAGATAACAGCGAACCCACATAACTACTTTAGTGATTTCTGTTGACTTGGTAACCGCTTCACTGAAATAAGTAGTTCGACAGACTTTATCATGCTTACCAGTTTGCAAAAACAGTTTTCCCCATTTTGTCAAATTGCTGTACTAATTTACTTAAACAGATGTACAAAACAGAATAACACGCACACGTTGACAAATTGATGTACAAATTTTATTATTACGCAGACCGCGAGACACTTATTCAAAATGTGTCATGTACTAAATTTAAATGCGTGCTGTACAAATTTTCTCAATTTCCCAATTTCAAAAATTAGACTTACAAATTTTTGGGCCCTGTACAATATCTCATACTCAGATAAACAATATCTCATTATCAGAGGTACAAAATGTCATAATCTGATGTGTACAACTTCTAGCTAACACATGTACAGTTTTTCTTGAATATACAATTCTTCTTTTTTGAATTTACGAAAACTCCAAACTTTTCACCTTGATTACTATCTTTCGGTGATTGGCTTCTTTAAAAATACACGAAAATTATTGTGACTCAACATACCCCTTTGGCCCCCTTTTTTGGCCAATGTATGCCAGTGAGGCAAAATAAATCCCTTCAACGGTTGATTATATATATGGTATCTGTTTCGATGGATCTTAGTCCGTAAAGGCTTTTGGACTCCACCCTTCTTCCGTGTATTAGCATAACTCCACGATCGCGAATCGGGTGTTGCTTCCTCCCTTCGTATTTTGACAAATCCTTACGCCCCGTGCTTCAAATACATATATTTAAGAGCTAAGAGGATACATTAAAGTAAAAGAAATATTCCTGTGGCCTATTTATAAAGAAAATACGTTGTTGTGAATTTTTAGGTCCATAAATAAACTTTGCATTTTGCGGACCGGTGCACTTCGAACGTGATTTTTGCTGACCCGTGACCGAAATTTTCCTGGAGCTCATTATTCTACAAAAAAGGTTTTTATTCACTGATCAAAGTTTATGTAATATACATGTGTTACAAATTAATCAGTTCTATTACTATATTTAAGAATTAAAAGGCTTTTACTTCAATATTCGAAAACGACAGTCTCGATCTATAAAGAACATAGCCATCGAGGGATCTAGGAGAGCAGCTTTTCACGATTCCGTCGTCCAAGCACCAGGTCATTGTGATAGCTTTGATGAGAATCCTTGCCAAAGAATTTCTCTCAATACATGAAAAAAAAATGTCGCTAGACCTAGCTGACGCAGATGCCCAAGTCCCACTCTTATTTTTCATGAAAAGTCGCCAACTGAAGGGATCTTACCAAACTCAGACCAACACACCAATGGAAGAATGCAGATGCGAAGGGGAATTCCCATATCTAGAAAAAGGTTAATTTCAATTGAAACGTTGATTTTCAAAAAAAGCCGAGTGAACAGGGCAAACACACTAACGCTAACATTTGTCCAAGTACGCTTACTAAGCCTGGGCGTCGAGTCTTTTGGGGAAAGCCCTTAATCAAATTTGTGCCTTGATTCACTTCTCCGATCATCTCCCAATTTTCATTCCAGTTTATTGTCTGGGGTTGGCAGTAATTATTTCATGCAGGAGCCAGCCATGTTGTGCGCGACCTTGTGTTGTAGGGTAGACACACGACCAAGTGTGGCTACTGACACAAGTCACCCCCTGATGTCCACGTGATAGCAACCTTAAAGTATGTTACCCGCACGTGTAGTTGTATGAAGTCCAATCTCACTCTCACCCCTATTTATTGTAAAGTTAATTGATTAATAATTTAAGAAGATCAATTAACAAGGAGTAATCTAATATACTACTTAACAACCCTCTATTGACTTCATTAACTGAACTCGGGTATGTCTGATATCTCAAACCTAACCCCTCTCTCGGCAAAGCCATTCCGTGAGTTTAGCTTCCGTGCAAAGAGTACCTTGAAAAAGGTAGACGTGCAACTGTATCACTTTGATGCTGCAGTTTTCGCGTCACAACAAGCCATGATCTGGCACGGCGAAAGTGGCGCACAAATAGCTGAAGCAGCAACTACACAGTAATGCACCAATGCACGCGAGATAGCAACGATGTCCACGAATACTTGACTCGAACGAAGAGCACCGAAATGGGGCATATAAAATTGATGATGCGCTCTATGATGAGAAATTCGCAAGAATAAGGCACGAAAATCAAAATCTTTGTGGATCAAGAAGGCCTCATTGTTGAGCTTATGAACTCACAAAGGCGGGTAAAAAAGATCAGCCACTCGAAGATCAGTACAAAAGTATCCAAAAGAACGTAATTGGCATTTGAAAGATTCAGATCTGCTGGCATTATATGTAAAGCACCAAGCGCTTGTGCTAATGAGAAGCGCATTATCTTTAATATGTTAAAGCATTTTTCAGCTCAATTCAAGTCTTGCAATGTGGTTGTAACTTTGCTAACTCATCATTTTTAATATTTGCCGCAAAGAACCTTGTGTGGAGCTGGTAGCGATATATCATTTCAAGAACATCGCTTTTAAGACTTGAAACAGAGAGAATTGGCTTATACTGACTTCAAGTATAATGCAGCCTCCTGAAGCCTTTTGACAAAGTGACAGTCTAATAAATACCCAGGATGCTTCGTCTCACAAATTAAGCTGTGTGAAAATTGTCATGTGAAAGTTCATGACACTCTTCACGCCTCATTGATCCAATAAAAACACAGCTTACTGACTTCTCCACTCTTCCAAAATTTCGAATCTCTAAGCCAATTGAAACCAAAGTGGCTGAAAGTGAGTCGATTTTGATAATTTCAACCGCGGAATGATCGGATCATGCCTCTTAGTTTCAGCATTGCAATTATTTGGCGGTCAAAGGCGATGAATAGCGCGCATTTGCAAACCATTTTAGCGCTCATTCATGAGTCATAAAACAAGCGCTTTTCTCAAAAACTTTCCATGAGAAAACGTGGGTGATGAATATAACTTTCTTACTGGTCGATATCGACTCGTAGATATGGGGTATGAACGAGCCAAATCTTCGCCTGTAGCCAATTTAGCTCAATGAGCTCATTTCTGCAGCTAGCTAGAACGTTTCTGAGCCCTAATTTGATGGAACGACATCGGAAAGGAAGGAATGATGTATCAAGATAGCAGACACAAGCTCCTATCCCGAATAAAGCCATCATATGAGTCTGTTTGTGACAATTCTCTTGAAATTAGAGAACATCAAAATTCCCTTTAACTCTTAACCACGAATCCGTTGTGCAAACGGGCGAAATAAATCATCATGAATGAAAACATCACTTAAATAAACAGGTAAGTCCTTAGAACACGAATAGGGCTAAAAAAACCTGAATAATTTAGGAACAACTTATTCTGCAGGCATTGTTGTGAAAACTTTGCGATGTTGTGGCGAGAGAATTCTTTTTCTCGAAAAATGGTCGCGCCAAGTCAGACTCAAAAAAGGACAAACACGAAAAAAAAAAAAAAAACACGAAACCCGAAGACACGCGACGACCCATTCGAAATTATTTTTCATCTAGGGACTTACCGGCGATAAATTCCCCGGCGATGGGGAAAATAAAATTAAAAAATAGTCCGACCAGGCTTTGCTGCCCGAAAATATTAGGAATGCCGCATACACCCGCATGGGAATGTGTGCATACTCTAATTTGAACAGCTATTTCCAATACACCCGCATATTTCGGGAGAAGCACTGAGCTCTTTGCTCTACGTAGTTCTTTCTCGACAAATCCCAAGGAGGCAACTTGGATTTTTGCTGGGAGTCGTTGCATAGGAGTCGTTGTATAGAAGTCGTTGTATAGAAGTCGTTGTATAGGAGTCGTTGCATAGAAGTCGTTGCATAGAAGTCGTTGCATAGAAGTCGTTGCATAGAAGTCGTTGCATAGAGACCACGGCAATGTGGCTCCGCGCGTGCGTGGGAAACTTGGGCATGTGGTCAAGGACAAGTGTGATTTTGTTAGAATATGATTGTCTTTTAAGTGTATACAGTCTCAATAATATATATCACCTTGGGGTATTCAATACCTCGAATAATCCGTCGTATTCAAACTGAGTGTCCCTTTTTTCCGGACGTTTTTGCCTTGGTCGGGCAGACACATCTCGTTCCCACACGACATCTCCCATCTAGTCACGTGACATTACGATTTTCGTGTTACCTAATTAGGCTCAACATCTTGGCAGATTTCGAGCGCTTGGTCTAACAACCGCCGTGCATTGTACCCTTTTAGTCCTAAAGCTGGGTTTGCTGCGCCCAATAATTTTTATTATTTTCATTTGACCTTATTGACTAATGTTACACGTTAGCATCTTGTTTTTGTTTTCATCCATTTTTTACAAAAGACATCTTTAAATCATTCCCTTAGTAGACCTTCTTTGCTAAAGAAATTCAGGTATGTTAGCTGGGGCAAAAAAATGGTACCCGATCTTTTTACCAGCTTATTTCATCTATCAAAAATCTACTCAATAATTAGCTTACGTTTGTCAGCATGTTCGAGCTTACTAAGCCAAAGTGGGCTGATGTCGGCTAAAAGTTCCTTTTATGCAAGGCCACTTTGATATGTCCTGGTGGAGGGGACTGGCCGAAGCCGTACATCTTTCACACACTCCGACATTGGGAATCTCACCCTGCAGAGTCTGCTTTGTACAGGAATTGTGCTTGGCGGCTCTCAATTAGGATTGCTTGGCTGATTTTTCACACGAGATTTTCCCATTCCAAGTACATTTCCTTAACAGAACAGTAATATTACCCGCCTTAAAAATAGCAATCAAACACTGTCTCCGTTGCTATAAGAACGGTAACAAAATCCCTCATGACTAATTTCTAGATTTTTTTATCAGCAAAAATCTCGGATGGTGCGCTTATTGTTACTTTTCGCCACATTTTTGAGCGCTGCGCTTGCCGCGGTGACTGGTTGTCATCCAACGAAGATTTTAAACCAAGGTTTTGATGTGAACTTTTACAAGTTCCCTCTTTTGGGAAATGATTTCAAAACGAACCCCGACTATTACAACACTGGCTACACAAAGTATGGCTTTTTGAAGAAAGTTACAGGTGTGCAGGCAATCAATTACTCGACAAACTCCCCATTGAGGGTTGTTGACTACGGAACTGTTTATGGATACCGAACTACTGTTTCTAACTTTACCATGAGTATTGCAGGATACTATTTGGCAGGTCAAACTGGTAATCATACGGTCAATATGGATGCTGATGATGGCGCTTATTTTCAAATTGGTGCAGGAAAATCTTGCTGTGGTGACGCCCTTGACGATATCACTGGTGACTCAGCAAAAGCAGAATGGCCCGACACAATAAGTAAGACGGTTTACCTTGAGGCTGGTGTTTATTACCCTATGAAAATCATTTTTGTGAACTACAGTGGTCCTGGTGGACTCCAAATCAAACTTGTCTTACCAGATGGAAGTGTTGCATCAGAGATTGGTAATCGCGTTTACCAGATCAGGCAGGTATGTACGAGAACATCTACCAAGACATGGTCCAGGTCAGAAACAAGTACTCTGATCTCTTCCGGTACTGCCAG
>JAJMCO010000151.1:0-30218 GCA_030573015.1 Metschnikowia peoriensis | reverse complement strand
CTCGTCACAAGGAAATGAAGGAGAAGTTGGCCAAGCAAATCAAGTTGTTGGAGGATAAGAAGGCCCAATTGGAAAAGCAAAAGTCGTTGCCTACTGAACCCACGCCTATTCCTGCAGCTCAGAAGTCCAGAAAAGGCTTCTTGCGTTAGTGCTCAGTTTACCTCGTGAAAGAAGTGGAATAGAGAAAGAGAGAAAAAAAGAGAAAAAAGAAAAAAAAAAGAATACATAGCTATCAAGATTATAAGCTAGAAATAAAGGCACATGTAAAGTAATGTCTTTGTAAATATATCCAAATGTAAATGGGGAATCATGCTATGAACCTTGAGTGATTGCAGACTATTATTTGAACTTATTAATATGCATGTGATTTGTTGGGTGTGTCTCGTGTTCAGATTAGAATTAGTGTAGAAGGTGACAATACTGAATTTTAGTTCAGAGTCAAGACAATGCTGGGTAGAATACATAGTAAACTGGAGATTCGAAATTTTGGTGATTTCGGAAATAAGATAAAAAGGAGGCTCTTGTTTTTTTCTTCTTTTTTCTTCAAATTTGAAATATTCATATTTATTCGATGCTCAACTGATTCACAAAGTTTTTCGAACACTATGCTTGCTTTATCTTTGACTCTTTATAATGTGCCATCGTTGTTGCATCTACTTTCCATAAGGCACGTGATGCGAGGGGGCCTTGACGTTTCTAGATGGCTGACCGCAACAGCGGCTAAGTATATCACTTAGATATGAGATTCGATGAGTTGCAGTCAACATACACTAAAACAAAAAAGCCTTAAGAGAAGAAACAAGCTTAAGAAGTGACTGAAAACATTGAAAAGACCGATATTTTTAAATCACTAAAAAAAAAGAAAAAAAAAAAACAATAAACATAAAAAAAGGCCTTCTGGCTTGTGGATAGCTTTTTCTATCGCACGAGGCTTAAACTTCGACCGAGGAGAGTGATCATTTTTTCCCGATAGCGAGCAATTGCTCGGTCGAACGAATACGGAAACCACAGCTTTCACGCAGTCCACCTTTTTTTTTTTTTTTTTTTTTTTTTTCCGTTCACTTTCCTTCTTCTCCTTTCATTGCTGATTCCAATTGCTAGCATATTTCTTCCTTTTCTTCATTCTTACAGTTTACTAAATTCGGCCGGAGCTGTCCAATTGCGAATTTCTTATCTTATACAATTGAAGAGTTGCTTTTTATTTTATTCTACTCTATTCTTTCTGACCAGTATTGAATCACGGCAATTGAATCCTGTTCCACAAAGATACAATCCTTAAGTTTAAAAAAGGTTAAGGAAAGAACACACACACAAAAAGAAAAGACAGAACAACCCATATAAATAGTCTCAAAAATTATATGAAAAATGGCTACCGCTGCTACATCTGAAAAACCCGCTGCTTCAGGCTCTGGCCCTAAAAGTGTGCCTGCCACGTCGACTTTAGCTGACCACGTGAAAACCTTGCAATTTGCCTGGTTTGCTGGTCATGCATTGACTGTGATCAGTGCCATTTTCTACTTGTTGACATATGTGAGGGTGTTCCCCGGTGCTTATAAATTCTGGTACAAATTGGCGTTTTTGGGCGCCATCCAGAGTTTCGGTGTGTTGATCTATCAATCGACGAAAAAATCCGGCATTAACTTCAAATTGTTGCCTAAGGATGACAATGTCCATTACTTGTTTTTGGCCACTGTGCTTTTTGTCTACAGCCCATATGTGTTGTTGACCTTGTCGTCGTTTGCGTTGTTCTCCACTTTCCACGTTTTGTCGTACGCTAGAACCGTATTGTTTCCTGTACTTGGATTGGCCGACTCCCATCCTTTAAGCGTCAAAGTGAGCAACTTTGTCACCGCCAACAACAACAATTCCATTGCGTTTGCCTCGTTGTTGGAGGTCTACACCGTGGGCTGGTTGTTGCTCAGATTGATTACGTTCAGAAAAACCTCGTTGATTCCTTTTGTAGTGTATGTGGTGTTCATCAAGTTGAGATTTGAGAAGTCGGCTTTCACAAGAAACGCATTCAAGTCAGTTGAGTTGAAGGTCGAAGGTCTTGTTAACCAGACGGGTGTCCCTGCTGCCAAAGATGCCTGGGTTACTGTGAAGGGTATTTTCCACAAGATTGGTTCTGTTCTGGTTGTGAATGACCACACAAAGGAAAAGGCCATTTAAAACAACATTTGTTCTAGATTCTGTGGATGACCCCTTGTATTGTGTTTGTACCTTGCAATCTACAAACGTTCATATGCTATCCTGATGTGTGAATAGGAAATAAAAGTACTAAGCTTTATTATTTGGAATGTTGTAGTTGACTCGAAGGCCGATGATTCTTAAAATCTGAATTGTCTATGTAATTAGTTGGTGTTTTATCAGAAACATGGTGCCACACATTCCCACACTTGAAAAGTTTTGGAGGAAAAGACAAATTCATAGAGGAATTGCAGGTTTTTAAAGTGAAACAAAAACCTGAGAAATGCTTAATTTAGTCAGTTAAATCATCATATTTTTCTTTTTCTTTGTTTCCTTCTTTATATTTTGGTTCTTGTTTACAGGCAGCAAGTAAAGAACAGGAATTAAAGGACCATTATGGTGCCTCATCAACATTTGAACACAATGAAACACAAGTTTAGGTATTTTTGGACTTACAAAAATTTTTGACTTTTTGGAATAAGATCTGGAGAAAAACTAAATAAATTAAAAAAATATTTATCCAAAAATACTGTTTAATCCCTTCACAAATATTCCCAAGCTCGTACATTCGCCTTGCCTTCCTTTTTTCCCCCACATCCCCGCGCATTGGCCAAAAAGCTTATCTATCTCCACCACTGCTTTTTTTCTTGCTTCTTCTTCTTCCTGTTCACTAAAATAAACAACGGAAAACTGGTAGCTAGTCACAGTACGAGTTTAACTAGCTAGAATTTTCTTTATCTTTTTAATCTTCCTTTAAGGATCTACAATTTCTTTTTTTTAAATTGTCCGAGAGGCCTGCAATTCTCGTTTCTTCGTGAACTCTACTTATCACAGATGAAGATTGCATCTTTGGCCGTTTTGGCCTGGGCAATTTCAGGCACAAATGCCGCAAATCTTCCTCAATTTGCCGCTGGCTCTAGATTGGCAAATACTCAGCAAGTGCTTGCTGATAAGTGGGATATGGCCAGTGTTCAGTATGCGCAGCTCATGGATTTCTTGGATGAGAAAAAAGGCCATGTTTATACCAAAGTCATGGATTATATCAACGCGCCATTTAGTGGCATTCCTCAAGAATATGGGGATTTGTGGCACGAGGTGTTTTTGGAGTATCCGAAACAATTATCGGAGTTGGCGTTCAAAACACGGGCCAAGAAATCCACCAAGACAATTGGCACTTTTGATTTCAATGTAGCAGACACAAATTTCCCTCACCATAAGTTGCGGGTTAAACTGACGCCCGAGGATTTGAAAATTGATACTGTCAAACAATACACTGGCTATTTGGATGTGGATGATGAGGACAAGCATTTCTTCTACTGGTTTTTCGAGTCTCGTAATGACCCTGAAAAAGACCCTGTTATTCTTTGGTTGAATGGTGGGCCCGGCTGTTCGTCATTGACCGGGTTATTTTTCGAGTTGGGACCTTCTTCGATTACTGCCAAATTGGAGCCTCATTTCAATCCTTACGCATGGAACAACAATGCTTCGGTTATCTTTTTGGACCAGCCGGTTAATGTAGGATTTTCGTACTCTTCGCAGTCCGTCACCAATACCGTGGCTGCTGCCAAGGATATCTATGCGTTTTTAGCATTGTTTTTCAAGCAATTTCCCGAACTCCAGAAAAACGACTTTCATATTGCAGGCGAGTCGTATGCTGGAAGATATATCCCATTATTTGCCACTGAAATCTTGAAACACCCAGAGCGCACCTTTAACTTTAAGTCTGTGATGATTGGAAACGGCTTGACTGATCCATTGACGCAGTACCAATACTATCAACCTATGGCTTGCGGTGAAGGAGGTGAACCACCAGTTTTAAGTGCAGAAGAATGTGCAAACATGGCCGCAACAATTCCTAGGTGCACAGCTTTAATTGAAGCATGTTACAATCTGGGGTCGGTGTTTGCCTGTGTGCCAGCCAGTGTATACTGTGAAAACGCTGAAACCGGGCCATATCTGAAAACAGGAAAAAACGCCTACGATATGCGTAAAGAATGCAAGGGGTCCGACTTGTGCTACGAAGAGTTGCAATATATTGACGATTACTTGAACACACACGAGGTCCGCCAAAAGTTGGGAGTCGAGGTTGATGCTTATCAGGGATGCAGTGACGATGTTTTCCGGAACTTTTTGTTTACTGGCGATGGAATGAAACCTTCCCAAGAACACGTGGCTACATTATTGGAGGCAAACATTCCTGTTCTTATTTATGCTGGCGATAAAGATTTCATTTGCAACTGGTTGGGTAACCGGGCGTGGGTCAATAAATTGCCATGGTCGGAGCATGATAAGTTTGCTGCACTGCCAGTAAGAAACTGGGTGGTCAGCAATACGACCGCTGGTGAAGTCAAAAACTATAAGCACTTCACTTTCTTGCGGGTGTTTGGTGCCGGTCACATGGTCCCGTTTGACCAGCCAAGAAATGCGTTAGATATGGTGAACCGGTGGGTTTCTGGAGACTATGTCTTTTAAAGCCCTTTTTCTGACTAGATGCTTGTGTTCCCCGCTGCTATAATTTTACCTAGGAAAAAAGTATTTAAATTTCTAATCAAGTCGCTCATGTATTTTAGTTTATTGACATGAATGTTACTTTCTTATCATGAGTGATAAAGATTCGCAGTAAAGGTTTTCATTTCAAGCCCAAAAATTCCCCAATATTATTAATTTTTTTTTTCTTTTTGCACGAAATATATTCATATTGTAGAATTGATCAAGACGTAATTTACTTATGGGTCTTCCCCAAGAAGTCGGAACTGCACAGTGCTCTCTGATTTTGTCTTTGTTATGTGAAGAGGCGAGTGAAATGATCAAAACTTCAAAGCACAAAAAATACCTCAAAACTCCCTTGTAATACCCCATAATTCTTCAAACATATTTAAATATACGTAGGATTACTTGCGGAGCAGCAAAATATACGAAAAAGGCAAATTTGTTCTCAAATTCAATCAAGTGAGTGTGACAATGTAGGTGTGATTTGGGAAACAACAAGCCTGGTTAGCTCAATCGGTAGAGCATTTGACTCTTAAGCATCTATAAGGTCAATCAAAAGGTTGCGGGTTCGAGCCCCGCATCGGGCTCTGTTGCGCCTGGTTAGCTCAATCGGTAGAGCATTTGACTCTTAATCTTCATAAGGTCAATCAAAAGGTTGCGGGTTCGAGCCCCGCATCGGGCTCACTTTTCATCGCCTGGTTAGCTCAATCGGTAGAGCATTTGACTCTTAAATTTCAATAAGGTCAATCAAAAGGTTGCGGGTTCGAGCCCCGCATCGGGCTTTGATTTCTTTTTTTGCTTTCAATATCTATCCCCCAAGTAATTTTTACTTTTCCCACTCTTATTTTAAAGTGGCAGCCACAATCTAAAAGTGTAATAGTGCAAAATTTCAGTCTTGATGTGACAACTAGTAAAGTTAAAAGGTGCAGTATCAAAATTTAAATGGCGCGATTTCGTCTCCCCCAAAGCAATTAAGGCCAGTTTCGGTAAAAGTTTATTGTGCGGCTCAAGGCATAGCACCACCTTAAAAGTGACCATTGATTTGATATCGTTTTTCTCTCTCTTCATTTGTGTAGTGATAGAAGTCTAGAAGCTATATTTATACTAATTGAGTACCAATTCTACAGTGATACTTGCTGGTGTATTGTTTGTAAAATCAAGGCCTGGGCGGCAGATTGCGTTTGCTGATTCAGGTGAGCCACTGCCTGGATGCAGGCCATAAAATGATCCGTCATTACCCAAGGTTTAATTCGGCACCCCATAAGTACCCAAAATTTACTTACTCTCGTCGGAAAAGAAGAAGATGCAATGAAGATTTATGACTATAGTATTTCGTAAATTATTATACGAGAATTGCTCACCCCAAAATCGATTGATTACACTCGAAAATATTCCCGAATTTCCATGCCATTCTATTTCCGGTGATGCCGTTGATGATTACGTCAGTGCGAACAGGTTGTCGAAGGTCACAGAAGGCTCTGGACTGCGCACGTGACCAGCCTCAGGGCGAATGGTTGCGAAAAAAATCTTGTGGAATCCTGTGGAATATTCCAGTGCGTCCAATGGCTTTGAAGGCCTCCTCCGCATATATAATGGGCTTTCTCCGGCTCAATTGACTTGTGCACAATTTTTTTTTTCTCCATCAATTATACATATATTAAACATTCATCATGTCTAAGTCTGTCGGTATTGATTTAGGAACTACTTACTCCTGTGTGGCCCACTTCTCCAATGACCGTGTCGAGATCATTGCTAACGACCAAGGTAACAGAACCACGCCTTCTTTCGTTGCTTTCACTGACTCGGAGAGATTGATTGGTGATGCCGCCAAGAACCAGGCCGCTATGAACCCTGCCAACACTGTCTTCGACGCCAAGAGACTTATTGGTCGTAAGTTCGACGACGCTGATGTGCAAGGTGACCTTAAGCACTTCCCATTTAAGGTTGTCAACAACAACGAGAAGCCAGTTATCCAAGTTGAGTTCAAGGGTGAGACTAAGACCTTCACCCCAGAAGAGATCTCGTCCATGATCTTGACCAAGATGAAGGACACTGCTGAGTCTTTCTTGGGTACCCAGGTCACTGACGCTGTTGTCACTGTCCCAGCTTACTTCAACGACTCTCAAAGACAAGCTACCAAGGACGCTGGTTTGATTGCTGGTTTGAACGTCAAGAGAATCATCAACGAGCCAACCGCTGCTGCCATTGCTTACGGTTTGGACAAGAAGACCGAGGAGGAGAAGAACGTTTTGATCTTCGACTTGGGTGGTGGTACTTTCGATGTCTCCCTTTTGTCTATTGAGGACGGTATCTTCGAGGTCAAGTCCACTGCTGGTGACACTCACTTGGGTGGTGAGGACTTTGACCACAGATTGGTCAACCACTTCATTGCCGAGTTCAAGAGAAAGAACAAGAAGGACTTGTCCACCAACCAAAGAGCCTTGAGAAGATTGAGAACTGCTTGTGAGCGTGCCAAGAGAACCTTGTCTTCTTCTGCTCAAACCTCTATCGAGATTGACTCTTTGTTCGAGGGTATTGACCTTTACACCTCCATCACCAGAGCCAGATTCGAGGAGTTGTGTCAAGACTTGTTCAGATCTACTTTGGACCCAGTCGAGAAGGTGTTGAGAGACGCCAAGGTCGACAAGTCCCAAGTTGACGAGATTGTCCTTGTTGGTGGTTCCACCAGAATTCCAAAGGTCCAGAAGTTGGTTTCCGACTTCTTCAACGGTAAGGAGCCAAACAAGTCCATCAACCCAGATGAGGCTGTTGCCTATGGTGCCGCTGTCCAAGCCGCCATCTTGTCTGGTGACACTTCTTCCAAGACTCAAGACTTGTTGTTGTTGGATGTCGCCCCATTGTCTATGGGTATTGAGACCGCTGGTGGTATCATGACCAAGTTGATCCCAAGAAACTCTACTATCCCAACCAAGAAGTCTGAGACTTTCTCCACTTACGCTGACAACCAGCCAGGTGTCTTGATTCAAGTCTTCGAGGGTGAGAGAGCTAAGACCAAGGACAACAACTTGTTGGGTAAGTTCGAGTTGTCTGGTATCCCACCAGCACCAAGAGGTGTCCCACAAATTGAGGTTACCTTCGACGTTGACGCTAACGGTATCTTGAACGTTTCCGCTTTGGAGAAGGGTACTGGTAAGACCCAGCAAATCACCATCACCAACGACAAGGGTAGATTGTCCAAGGAGGACATTGAGAGAATGGTGTCCGAGGCTGAGAAGTTCAAGGACGAGGACGAGAAGGAGGCCGCCAGAGTTCAAGCCAAGAACGGTTTGGAGTCTTACGCTTACTCCTTGAAGACCACCTTGGGTGAGGAGCAATTCAAGTCCAAGTTGGAGGAGGCTGATGTCGAGACCGTTACCAAGGCTGCCGATGAGGCTATTGCTTGGTTGGACGACAACCAAACTGCCACCACTGAGGAGTACTCCGACAAGCAAAAGGAGTTGGAGGGTACCGTCAACCCAATCATGGCCAAGGCTTACCAAGCTGGCGCTGCCCCAGGTGGTGCTGCCCCAGGTGGATTCCCAGGTGCCGGTGACGCTGGTGCCGCCCCATCCAACGACGGCCCAACCGTCGAGGAGGTCGACTAAACGATTTAGCGAGCTGAATCAAAACTCTACATAGGATAGATTAATGTAAATTAATGAAATGTTAAAAGAAAGAAAAACTAAATCATTGTAAGTTCAAAAATATTTTTAGTTATACAAGTGCCCCTGGGAAGGAAGCTCTGGAGTGGTGTGAATGGTGCGGTGGCATCAACAGTTTGAGAAACCACCACAGTATATTTTATTCACACACAGATGTTTTCTACTGAAGCGCATTGATATGGGCCGAAAGTGAAAAAAAGAAAAATCAAAGTTAAAGATACAGAAAAAAAGAAAGCAAAATATTCGAAAAATTTCATTTCTAGGCCAGACTTTCCCCAAAGCTACTTGGAAAAACAAAGCTTCCCAAAAATGAGGCCAACAATAATATGCATGGCATAAAATTGGGAAGCAGAAAGTACTTAAGGTACCCGATTTCCGGTCCAGGACAAGTGATGCCCGACAAATTTGATTTTTAGCTTTTCTGCATTTTTGCTTTCTGCAAATTATGACATGACTATGCCTAAAGGAATAATATTGGAATTTGTATCAATATTACTTTAGTGTTGCGCTCGTGAGAATATCCCCGCTTTACTATGTTGGCGCTTTGAAACACGTCATTTTCCCGGTTTTGGTAATTTTGTTTTGGCGGAGGTGCCATATTTTCGCGCGGACGGGCGTGTCCGTGCTTTGTGCTTTGGGCGCTTGGTTATTGTCCACTCTGATTTCTAAACAGAGACAAGCATAAGTTTTGTTCATGAATCAATGAATCTTTTCAATAAAGTAATATAGGAATATCCTATATATCTTTTAAAGGGAAAAAGAAATCCCCGCCCGACCTTATCTAGTGGAATATTACTATCATGACTCATGGGTCAAACACGGCCCGAGTGTCGCAACCAGACGTGTACCCAACTTCTTAGCGTATCAGTAGTGTACGGTGGTGCGAACCCAAAAAAATCAATAACGAAAAAAAAAAATCCGAAAACATCCAACCGAAATTTTCGGGGCCAGGTAAACGAGCGCCCGACCTCACGTTTACGAGTGCGAGAATAGGTGCAACATTCTTTTTCCACCATATTTATAGGTATGTTTTGAAACGCCAACACGAATTAAGGTTTCTTGCTATATATAATCGAGCAAATCGCTGGCCCGCCTTTTTTCTTATTGGAAAAAAAATAAAAAAGAAAAACGGGAGGTTTCGGAATTGCAAATCGCATCTTTCTTATTGGCGGCAGTGTTTTCCAAACTCAATAATATCTATTCTCTAGTGAACGATAATACCTTTTCCAAAAACTTGATTCTTTTTTCCGTACAGCTTTTGAAAATCAAAAAAGGAAACGAATTCTTAACCTACAAGATTAAAGAACAATTCATAAACATTCTAATACAATAGAGCCCATACTAATTAGCAGACAGCATGGCAAACCATACAGTTGTTCACGAGGCCAACGGCGTGGCCAAATTCCCCACGCCCAAGGAGTTTTTCGAGAGACAGCCCAACAAGGGTCACGTGAGCTCTATTGAAGAGTACGAGGCCTTGTACCAGCAATCGATCAATGACCCTGAGTCGTTTTTCGGGCCAATGGCCAGAGAATTGTTGCATTGGGACAAGGATTTCGTGCAGACTAAGGCGGGTGACTTGGTGAACGGTGACGCGCAATGGTTTGTTGGTGGTGAATTGAACGCCGCATACAACTGTGTTGACAGATGGGCCTATGCTCATCCAGACAAAACTGCCATCATTTACGAGGCCGACAGTGAGGAAGACTCGCGCAAATTGACCTATGCCGAGCTTTTGAGGGAAGTTTCGAAGGTCGCTGGTGTTTTGAAGAGCTGGGGTGTTGTTAAGGGTGACACCGTGGCAATCTACTTGCCTATGAACGCCCACGCCATTATCGCTATGTTGGCTGTTGCCAGATTAGGTGCGATCCACTCGGTAATTTTCGCCGGTTTCTCCTCTGGTTCGATCAGAGACCGTGTTAACGACGCCAAGTGTAAGGCGTTGATTACGTGTGACGAAGGTAAGCGTGGAGGCAAGACCATCAACATCAAGAAACTCTGTGACGAGGCCTTGCTTGACTGCCCATCTGTTGAAAAAGTCCTTGTGCACAAGCGTACCGGCAATGAGAACATTGAGCTCACTGCTGGACGTGATTTCTGGTGGAACGAGGAGACCGAGAAGTTCCCTGGTTACTGCCCACCAGTTCCAGTTAACGCTGAAGACCCCTTGTTTTTGTTGTACACCTCTGGCTCTACCGGTACTCCTAAGGGTGTTGTTCACACCACAGGTGGTTACTTGCTTGGTGCGGCCATGACGACCAAGTACATTTTCGATGTGCACCCAGAAGATGTGCTCTTCACTGCGGGAGACGTCGGCTGGATCACTGGCCACACTTATGCGCTTTACGGTCCTTTGCTTTTGGGTATCCCCACCATTGTTTTCGAGGGAACCCCAGCTTACCCAGACTACGGCCGTTTGTTCCAAATCATTGAGAAACATAAAGCCACTCATTTCTACATTGCGCCTACCGCCTTGCGTCTCTTGAGAAAGGCCGGCGAGGCCGAGATCCCCAAGTACGACTTGTCGTCGTTGAGAACCTTGGGTTCTGTCGGTGAGCCTATTTCCCCCGATATTTGGGAGTGGTACAACACCCATATTGGAAAAGGCCAATGTCACATCTCCGACACTTACTGGCAAACCGAGTCTGGTTCGCATTTTATTGCGCCAATTGCTGGTGTCACGCCAAACAAGCCTGGTTCGGCTTCGTTGCCATTTTTCGGTATCAACACATGTCTTATTGACCCAGTTACCGGCACTGAGATCACCGGAAATGACGTTGAAGGTGTGTTGGCAATTAAGAGCACCTGGCCTTCGATGGCCCGTACCGTGTACAACAACCACCAGAAGTACATGGACACCTACTTGAGACCATACCCCGGCTACTACTTCACAGGTGACGGTGCAGCCAGGGACCACGATGGTTTCTACTGGATTAGAGGCAGAGTCGACGATGTGGTCAACGTTTCTGGTCACAGATTGTCTACCGCCGAGATCGAGGCGGCTTTGATCGAGCACCACGGAGTCTCTGAGGCTGCTGTGGTTGGTATCAACGATGATTTGACTGGCCAGGCCGTCATCGCTTATGTTGCTTTGAAGGATGAGGCTGCCGAGAAGATCGAGAACCATGAGAACTCTGACGAGGCTTTTGCCCTTAGAAAGGAGTTGATCATGGTTGTCAGATCGCACATTGGCCCATTTGCCGCACCAAAATCGGTGATTATCGTTAAGGACTTGCCTAAGACCAGATCCGGAAAGATTATGAGAAGAATTTTGCGTAAGGTTTCCTCGAACGAGGCCGACCAATTGGGCGACATCACCACCTTGTCCAACCCTCAGTCCGTGGCTGGTATCATCGAGAGTTTCGGTGCACAATTTGGAAAGAAGTAGAGTGTATGTATAGCCATACAGTAAGAAATATAAATTAACCGTAAATTGTTTTCTTTTTTTCTTTTCGTATTGATTTAAAATCAACAATTTTCCCCACCGACTTTAAGTCACGACATCTTGTCACGTGATTTTCAAGATCAGAACGCATCACGGCAGTGCACATGTAGTGAAAAGAAAATCTCCGATGCTATTATCATTTTTTTAATACCCAACAATACCTGCAATGAAGCAATTTCTCCATAGTCTACATTCTCGACAAGTGTTGCGAATTGTGGCACTTTTTTGCGCAGTGAAGTTTATTCATTTCATCATCATCGCGTCGACTCCAACACAGTTTGATGTTTCTTCTTCGATTCTTCTAAGAAGGTACGCTCTGGAGAAAATTATCCTCACTTCATTTCAAACACGAAGCAGTATACTAAACTCATTCTTTTCAAGATTATCGAGTTTCTTTTTCGATAGATTTCTTGACAGGCTTGTCACATGGGATGCGGTTTACTTTGCTGACCTTTTTGCCAACGGTATTCAATATGAACATCAATTTGTATTTTGCCCATTGTGGTGGCGTCTAATTCATGCAATTCCAGTAAATCCAGAAACGAGATTTTACTCACGCCTTCTTTGGGCGACTGCAATCACCAATGTGTGTCATTTGCTTGCAGGAGTGGTGCTATATTTTTACACGCTTTCAGTATTTACAAAAGCCCGTATTTTCTCGCCTAAGCGCATGGCGATGGCCACACTGGTGCTTTATACACTTTCACCAGCAGCAGCCTTTTTAACTGCTCCTTATTCTGAGTCAATAGCTGCTTTGTGTAGCTTCTTGTGTTTATATGCAAGAGAGGTCAGTGTGGACCAAGACCAGCGATTGTCAAATACGATTTTGCAACCGAGACACATTAAAGGTGAGACCGCTGCATTTTCTATGGGGCAAAAGGTAGATATTTCAGAGAGCTTACTTGAAACAAACCTGAGACTCGTCACCATATTTCTCAAACCGTCAAATTCTTGCATCTACCTAATAAGCGGGTTTTTTGCAGCACTAGCATTTGGCTTTCGGGCGAACTGCCTCTTTCTCGGTCTTGTTTACGTATACGATCTTTTTATTAAGAAAACAAAAACATCTTTTTTGCCATTAGCTGCCGGCCTGATTCTAGCAGCTGCATTTTTACTTGTACAAATTCATAGTTATGTGGTGGTGTGCAGTTCTGGCAGAGGCGAATGGTGTGATTCTAAAATCCCGTCACTTTTTGCGTACGCACAATCGCACTATTGGGGCAATGGATTTCTCCAATACTGGACAATGAATAATGTCCCCAATTTTGTATTTGCAGCACCTACATTATTCTTACTGATTCTAGCCGTACGTTATTTCGGTCAGATCTATCCGGTCGAGCGGGTCTTGCCTATTTTGGCTGTCAATGTGGTATTCTTGCTTCTGTTGCTTTTGTTCTGGCACGTTCAAATTATTACCCGAATCCACACTTTCTTGCCAGTGGTGTACTGGTTGGTGGCCGGTTTAATCACCCAGCAAAATACTCAGGACCAGAAAAACGCCAGGATTTTCGTGGCATACTTCGTGATATGGAGCTTGCTTCAAGTTACGCTTTTTTCCGCTTTTCTTCCGCCCGCATAACCACTCTGTGTTTTCTTTCTTTCTTTCGATCCTTTTTTTTTTCTCTTTTTGCAGCCTTTCTATCAGACCCCCTTGCGTAAGTGGGGTGGAAGAATTAGTGACAGGAGAGTTTCGCACCCGCTCGTTTTTTTACCTGATGCGAACGCTTCTGGATCTTGATACCGCATTGGGAAGCCTTAACCGCGTGCTGATAGGCAATTTGCACTTATAAAACAACGGACGGGCTTTGCGCCAAATTAAGAAAAATGAAAATTAAGAGCGATTACAATAGTCAAAAAGAAACTTGGTTGGCATTTTCCGGGTTGCTAGAAATATTATTACGCTATTAGAATTTTGCTATTAAAAAATACCCGGACTCGTCTACAATAATCATGTCAGGTAATATCTTGGACTTTCTCGAGCCAAAACACTATGTGTATTTATTAGCAGCCGTCTGCTTAGCAACGGCATATTTCAACAAATTTGGAAAGAAAAAGGCAACTCCCGTTAAGACTGCTAATCTTAACAAAGACCGCAAGTTTGGCTTTTGGGTCGCAGAGGATTTCAAAACACCAATTCCCCCTCCATTTAGTAATTGGGATGTCAATAAGACCAGGCCTCTTCCATATAGGGCTTTTAAGCACAAGTATAATATCACCATGGGTATCCGCAACATGGAATGGGACTCGTGGATCGAATTGGATAATGAATGGATGAAGTACCACTCTGAAAAAGTGAAGCGTCTCGAAGAAAAAGGCACAGATGTTTATGATACATTACCAGGAGCCGAAGCTGCTGTACTCGAACTTTTGGATGAATTTTGGTCATATTTGCCCGCCAGATATCCGTCGCTTTTCCGCCAGCTCGATAATGGATTAGAAAACTTGCTCACTGGAGAAGTTTTCATCTTTAAAAACTGCGAAAAGTTCTCGGAAGATCCAATGATTATGGCTGCCAAGATGGTGCAGGATGATTTAGCAATTATGATTGAGGGAACTGATGGCAACTATTATTTAAAGGCTGGCGCCATTATTTTACCCGGTTTCTGGAGGTTCAAGGATAAAGTTGGAATGCCGCTTAATCAAATTCATACCAGTGGAGACGTTCCCAAATATCAGGAAAAATTACAAAGTGGAATGACGAAATTTTTCACCCGTTTGACCTGTGAAAAGCCGGTTGTTCGTAATAACTACTTTATTCAAACAGACGACGGTCTCGGCTGGTCCACGTCAATTGGAGACGAGAAGTCGGATGTTGTTGGCTGGTATACTGCCGATGCTGCAGTTACACCTGAACAACTTTACTACAGAAGTGAGCGCCAAAGTTTGAGAAGATTGCCCAAGAGTGGTGCCGTCGTTTTCACAATCCGGACGTATTTTTGTCCCATGACTGAGATGTGTACGGAACCATACATCCCGAGAAGATTGTTGAACGGAATTGAGAGCTGGTCTGAGGATGTGAGGGAATACCGGGGATATGAGAAATTCAAAGATGTGCTTTTACCATATTTGGAGGAGATGGCTCAGGAACAGGAGAAAAGGGGCTATGTTGTGGAGAACGAACCTGTTGTTTACCCATTTTAAAAAATTCTGGTTGATTCTTTATAGAGGTGAGCTTATTTATACCGAAGTTGAATGCAAAAATTAAAACTAATGACGACAGTAGTAAACATGATTCAAAAGGCTTGACTAATTCCAAGTAGGTTGAAATGATTCTGAACAAAAAGAAAGACTTTTGAATAGTCTATTACAATGATAAAATTTAAGTAAACGTGATATTAGCTAATATACAAAGGTCATAAATAATACAGAGAGAGAAATAAAGCAGCACCTGTGAGCTTACGATCTCTCACCTCTCAATCTTCTGGCCAATTGGATGTCCTTCTTTTGGATGGTGACTCTCTTGGCGTGGATGGCACACAAGTTGGTGTCCTCGAACAAGGAGACCAAGTAAGCCTCAACGGATTCCTGCAAAGCACCGATGGCAGAGGATTGGAATCTCAAGTCGGTCTTGAAGTCTTGGGCGATTTCTCTGACCAATCTTTGGAAAGGCAACTTTCTGATCAAAAGCTCAGTAGACTTTTGGAATCTTCTGATTTCTCTCAAGGCAACGGTACCTGGCTTATATCTGTGAGGCTTCTTGACACCACCGGTAGATGGGGCGGATTTTCTGGCGGCCTTGGAGGCCAACTGCTTTCTTGGTGCCTTACCACCAGTAGACTTTCTTGCTGTTTGCTTGGTTCTAGCCATTTTTGTTGTTTTGGTTGTAGATAATAAATCCAAAAAAAAGTATGTGTAGTGGCAGATCCCGCATATTATATATGACAGCGGATCCTTGAGTGACCCTATTTTGGTATTGTGCGCGCAGTGTTTGCAGCGTGCACACAAACGAGTTTTGCGTATGAAGAAGATCCCGTTTTTTAGTTTGTGTTTGTTTTTTGTTTTCCTTTGTGTTTTCCCGGTGCGCGCGCGTGGCGAAAAAGGCCCCTCAGTGCGGGGCTACGTTTTACACATTGGGTGCGCACATTGTAGCACGCCAACCACGCACTTTCCGCACTGCGAAAAGCCAAGTTGCCCATAGTTAATCGCTTTTTGCAGCACCAAATAAACTCGCACTCAATATTCACGGTCCGCGAAGAGCGGGAAAAGCAAGGGAAATTCTTACGCCAGGTACCCCACCTACGCACGCAGCGCCTGATGATGTTTTGTTAGCAGGCTCACTAATTTTTTTTTTTTTTTTTTTTTTTGCCCTCGCTCCCTCTCACCCTTCCACATTTGACTCTCCCATATATAACACCCCTCCCGCACCAACCAGTTCAGGCATAATTTTTTTATTATAGTATTATATATATATTTCATATATACTTCACTACACACTACCACACACACAAACAAATAAATAAAATATGTCCGGCAGAGGAAAAGGAGGAAAAGGTCTTGGAAAGGGTGGTGCTAAGCGTCACAGAAAGATCTTGAGAGACAACATTCAAGGTATCACAAAGCCAGCTATCAGAAGATTGGCCAGAAGAGGTGGTGTTAAGCGTATTTCCGCTTTGATCTACGAGGAAGTCAGAGGTGTTTTGAAGTCTTTCTTGGAGAACGTCATCAGAGATGCCGTTACTTACACTGAGCACGCCAAGAGAAAGACCGTCACTTCTCTTGATGTTGTCTACGCTTTGAAGAGACAAGGTAGAACCTTGTACGGTTTCGGTGGTTAAGCTGGTGCTTGCTCTGGGGTTTTTTATGTATATTATTTAATTAACGTTTTATGGAATTTTACAACTTGTAGAACTTATTTTTATTCCTTCGAAAAAATCAAATTTCAAATCAAAGAATGAAAAAAAAATTGTGTTATTAGTCACAGATTGAAAGCTAATTAAACGTGAAACAAGATTGTGAATTGTTTGGCGCGGTGCACGGGTGTTATGCCAGTCCAATTGCTTTGATTAATGAACTTTATTCTTTTTTTCTTTTCCTCTTTCGAAATCACCTAAAGAACATTCTTATACATTAGTTGCATGGTAAATTCAGTGTATTTTTGAAAAATATTTCGAGAACTTATCTGTTCTCTTGGACCTTCATTTGGTTAGTGCGTAGTAATCAGCTTGTAAGTTTTCAAGCTCATTAAACACCTTTGATCGGAGAGCATGAAACTCCCTCAAATCAGGGTTCTTTTGGTCCTTACCAGAAAAAGACCCGAGTCTCTTATAGCTTTCAAGAAGTTCATTCAAAAAATTCTTGTACTCTAGCTCATTTAACGAGTTCAAATTATTCCGTAAGATTGTTGCATTCGCCAAAATGCTCTCGAGGGTGGTGATCTTTTGACTGACTTCATTTGCTTCGTCCCGCAGTACCAAAATTATTATACCTGGTGTTAAGCTTGATTTTGTATTGAAAATTTCGTTTACATCATTGTCATGTGAAATAGTGGTGTTGACTCTATCGGAAATAGACCATTCGATAGCAGTTCCCTTGGTTAATGTCAAAATAGCAGCGCAGAATAGTATCAGCAAAATAGGTGTCATTTTGTTGGAACTGTTCACATACAAATATTCTCACTTCACAAGGTTTAAAAAGAGCCTAGAGATAAAAAGAAGGAAAGTCTACTAGGGCAAAAGATAAGCAACGTGTTTTTTTTTTTTTTTTTTTGTCTTTGAATACAAACTTTTAAGTTGTCTATGCATTAGATTTCTTGTCGGATCGTCGAGTCAGCAAATTGGAGTCTCAAAGATCTGCACTCGATTCAAGTTTCCATTGTTCTTTTTCAGGTTTACAAAACTCTTGCTCGCTATCGTGTGGTCAATGAAGATGTCTAGTAAACTATAAATGTGGAAGTATAAAATAAATGAACATGAGCTTAGAAAACTAAAATAACACATAGTTGTAAGCCATTTAGCAAGGCCTAGACTATCAGTCTAATGCAAAGGAAGTAAGGTCTAAATTCTGCAAATGGATTGCTGGGGGTATAAAGTAAGACCGGGATCATCCATTTTTCCCATTGTTAAAAAACATTATGCGTAGTGCTCCGCACTTGTACAAGGTGACGTGTAACAAAATGGGAGTCGTCGTGAATTCCAGGTCAGGATCGGCTAAAATCTGGAAGTTTGCCTTAGAACTTAAAACAATGAAAAAAAAATCCGGAATACGGGGTGTGTTTCTTGCTCAAGTGAAAGATGGAAGATGGTGTTTCAGAAACTGAGGGTTATTATGAGATTGACCCCGCTCAAGAAAGAAAGAAAAAATAGACTCCGTCTCATAATGGAACTCCTGGTGATCCAAGTAACAATTCCAACTGATCATCATTGATATCCCTTATAAGGACATGAACATGACTAATTTCCCGTACACTTTGTAACGCCTCCCAGTTACGGAACCAGAGTAAGTTTTCACGTGGAATGCCTGCGTGTTCAACAAATGTCTTACAAACATATTTCTCAATTGTAGCACGTGTTTCGGCAGAAAGGTCCCCCATTGCGCTTTGAGGGTCTGATGCTATAGGCTCTTTGGTCCACACACAAAGATGGGACACGTTCTCCTCAAAAAAGTAGGGGAAATCATTGCGTATAATCTTCAAATCTGCAGCATTGGAGAAAATCCCGTCTCCACTACTGGCGACCTTAATTTCCGCATCTTTCAACCCTCTAACATCTTCTTCACTCGCCCATCCGAGCGATTTTGTAAGTAGATGCTTGTATACGGTAGTATCGTTATGCCTAAGCAGCCTCTTAAATCCCAAGTACTTTTCTGTCTGCAGTCTCGACCGGGCAAAAACGTCTAAATCGTTAGCACCCACGATATTCTGGACCTCGGTCCAAGAAAAAGGCCGTTCTGAAACTTTGGATGCGGAGGGCATGTCGGGACTGTGGATTACCGTAATAGGGATTTTAAGCAGCGTTTTAATGGAGAGGACGGTCTGGGACATGTTTCGCGGAATTGCTGTTTCGATAATGATTAGTGGGGAGGACAATGAAGAAGAAAAAAGCAAAATAAAATAAAAGGAACCGTCAAAAAAATAGAGTAATAAAGCAAAAAAAGGGAAAAGTGTGAGCAAACAAAATTTAGGGTGACATGCTTCTATTTATTTGTAAATCTAGTTGTAGGCATAATTTTTCTACTTTTCTGCATCACCACAGATCCGGTGCTACGGCTCCGCAGACGAGGTTGCAATGCAACACGGGCAGGTTACATCTGACCTGCAGGGTGCCACGTGCGGAACTAATCCGGACATCTGCGTTTCCCGATTGAGATTTCGAATGAAAGATAAGCAGTTGAGATGAGAAATAAATGAAAAAAAAAAAAAAGTGCTTTAAATTGCTTGGCGTTTGTCTACATATCCTAACTTTTGTAGTTCTGAAGGGAAGAAGACGTTCCGTAAACTTTCAAAAAATCGGTGTTTCTAATATAGCTATACTATTTTTCCGACCTCGTGCCATTTATCAGTGATATTCAAAATTACCCATCAAGAACAATTCCATAAAACTATGATATGAAGTGTGAGTCAACAATCTTTGAATCTTGTTTTTTATAAATACTGTGGCTATAGAACGAGGCAATATAATGTAGGTTCTTCGGGTGTTCTTCTATTTACTTTTCTTTTGCGTTCTCAGAGGTCATGTATTCTTGCAAGCGTAGTATGATACACACAACATTCACATTGAATTTCACCACCTTTGAGTGAAAAAAAAAAATTCTCCATTGCTTAAAAAAGAAAATAAAGAATCCGATCGAGCCAAATATCCAGAGTTTTCCTCAATTACGAGATGTGACAGGCCACAAATACTATTCCTTAAGATCAGTCAAGAATCAACTCAGCACAACCCCATCAATTGTGGAGGGTACTGAAATTGGTCAGCAATATAATACTCGAAAAACTCTTTTTCCAGTCTTGAGAAATATACATATATGTATAAATCTTCATGATCCTCTTTACTATACGAGTAATTCTCAATTCCCTCAAGCGCATAATTTTTGGCCGCGTATTGTTGTGCGCACGTGACCATTTACCATACCATAAGCCGATAGGCTTTCAGAATCTCACATCTATCAATTGATCCTTAAACTGCCAACAATGCCACATAAACTCATTGTGCTTCGCCATGGCGAGTCGCAAGGCAATCACGAAAACAAATTCTGTGGGTGGATCGATGTGCCTCTTTCGGATAAGGGGAAAAAGGAGGCCGAGCACGCAGGAGAATTACTTCTTCGGCACGGAATTAAGCCATCCGTTATGTATACATCGATGCTTCAAAGGCTGATCAAAACAGGACACATTATTCTGGAGACCTTGGGTCGAATGTGGATTCCACACGAGAAACTGTGGCGTCTAAATGAACGGCACTATGGTGCTTTCCAAGGCCGTGATAAAAACGAGGTTTACAGAGAATATGGAGAAGAAAAGTACCAGTATTATCGGCGCAATTTCCACGCAGTGCCCCCTCTAGCTACGGCACAAAACGATTTCTCCATAGATGAACGTTACGAGGGGCTTTTAAACACAAAAGCCCCTAGTGGAGAATCGCTTGAAACTACAATGCAGCGGTTAATTCCGTATGTGGAATCGGAGATTGTGAATCACCACGTGCTCGCGAAAGACGAGACCGTATTGGTGGTGACGCATGGTCTGATAGTACGCAGCCTAATCAAACACTTTTGTCACGTGAGCGACGACAAAATCAGTAAGATTAATGCTCCCACCGGTGTGCCGCTTGTTTTTGAATTAGACGATACGGGAAATTTAGTTGGTGATTACTACTATTTGGACGAGGAGTTGGCCCGTAAAGGCATGGAGAAGGTGGCGCGCGAAGGCCACCACGACCCTCTTAAGGCCAAATGTTGAATATCTGGCCCTGCGCGCTTTTTCAAAAAAAAAAAATTAAGGCCTGAAACTTCGGGGCCTGCTGGGCCGTTTAGGGCCGCAAAAACGCACCCTCCCTCAAGGGACCGTCACATGTGAAAATAGTTCAGAAACCTTTCTTGGACAGTTTTTATCAACTTGGGAATTAAAAAAACAAAGTGTCAATAAGGGCTTTAATAAAGAAAATTCTGAAATTACTGACTTTGGGGAGTTTGGCATGGTTTGCTCGTACCAACTTTATTGCTGCTACGTTCGTTGCTGTTTTTTTCTATTTTTGACATCAGAAGCCTGGATTGGTTTTTTTTTTTTTATTATTTCTTGTTTTTCCGAGAGTTCCTGCTGTCTCCGGGGCAGGATGGTTGTGAGAAAATGGGTGGCAAAAGTGACTCACCTTGCTTTCAAGAGGAACTTGAAAAAGTAATAAAAAAAATTAAGAGAAAAAAAAAAAGATATATTTGTGAACTGGAAGATCTAAGTATCACATTTACCAAATTCTGGTAATATAGTCGAGATCTCTATTTTGCTGGAAATTTTTCTTGGATTTTCCGGGATCAAAAAATTTGAGAAAAAAGCGCACTACAAGACCCAACCCGAACTTTCTGGAACCGCAACGGTGTGATGAGAATGAGCGAGCCTGAGAAGGAAAAAAAAAAAAAAAAAAAAAAAGAAACAATCTCTAAACAATAGCATCACTGCATTTCCGGCGTCAATGGTCTAATTTCACCAATAATAGCATTGTTTCCTATCTCTGTAAAGAAGAAAATAAATAAGACAGTATTACTTTAATCAGTATATCTTTTTATCCTTAGTGGAATTACTTTTTATTCCTCTAAGTGCGGTATCAATCAAGCCAAGCCTTCGGACCCGGAGTTTATGTCATCCGTGGCCTTGTCAATGTGTGGCACGCATTGCGCGGCTCGCACGGTCACAGATCTCTCCACACCTTTTGCGGCGCTAACTCCGAAGACTTACTGCACACACGAGGCCTAGAGCAGCCCGCTTTTGACATGCCCGGCGCTTTAAACTTGGATATTAATTTCCGTTATCTTTGCAAAGAAGAGAGGGGTTTGGTTGCCGTGTTAAGGCCGAAGGTAAACTCAAAATTCAAGGCTAAATTGAGCTTCTAAAGATTGAAATAATGGAAAGAAATATCGGCTCCAGAGACTGAAATAATTATTCCACAAGAATCGCCGATTTTATTGTTCTTTCATTGTGTGTTACGATACATCGACAACAAAAAGTAATAAATTTAATAATGAAAACACTGTGGGAAAATCAACCCCCGAGTATCTTTCCGGGCCTAGCAAAAATCCGTATACATCCCCCCTAATAAAACATTCCCCCGTGTCTCAAAAAAAGAAGCCTCGTATTGCTCTAATCTCGGTGGCAAATATTCGCGTGACGACAAATCGGGTCCGATTTAGCCCCGAGTGCCGCACCCGCGAAAGCAAATTCGAGAGCCAGAAAGGTCCGGGGTTCTTTCAAATTTATTGAAATATCGATAATCTTACGAAATTTCCTCTATGTTTTGCTAGTTTAGGGCTTACTGTACAATCTGCAAAATTTCACGCTTCAAACGAAATATATATTTACGCGTTAATATTTTCTCAAAAGGATGATCGCGAGAAATCTCACTCTGGTTCAGTCTTTCCGCATTCAGATTTAAAGCCGCATCGACACAGCCGGGGCGCCTCGCTTGCAAGAAAATCCAAAAAAAAAAAAAAAATTGTTTGCGCGCGCACCTCCGGGTGCATATTCCGGTGTGTACATCACTCCCCAAATGCAATTAGTAATCTCTCCCCGAAAGTCTATATATTGTAAACGTTTGCCACCGGAATTCAACGCTTTGTTTCCCTCCATCTATCCACAACTTTTTATAACACAATAGATTTTTTATTTTTTTGACAGGTGAATTGCTTTTTCGATACCCGTTAACAATAGAAAATCCTTATTGGCCAGAATCAAACTTTTTTTTTTCCTGCTCCCAATCATCAGGAAACTCCCTCGCCCGCTACTTTTCTAAATAGCCGCCGACTGCCACAAAGCAAAGCACCAACAGCTTTTCTTTCTGTACTTTTTTTTTTTTACATTTTTCTTTGAACTTCAAAGGAGATACAAAAAAAAAACCAAGCCAGATTTCATCCAGCTCTACCGTAGAAACTTATCCACAAGTTTCACATCCATCACCTGCCGTTTCAGCCTGAAACAGCACAACCCAAAGGGCTCCATCGGATTAACCTGTACTTTCCGTTAGCGCCCCCAACCGAAACCCAACCCCTGACTGCGTTGGATTATAACCAAGAGCCTCTTACTCCAGAAGAAATCGACATCATAATGACGTCTTTAGCTGTTCACCCATTGCAAAGAACAATGACCGATCTCACGGATGATGACCTCTATCAAGCGCCCGGTATGGGCACGGCCTTTGGCCTGTCTGCTGGGCCCGCATACCTGAGCATGAGCTTTTCAAACCCTGGTGTCGCCAACGCTGAATTGTCGCAAATCCTCAATGTCCCTGACAACTTTTTCGAGAATTACAGCAGGCGTAATGGCTCAAATATGACTGTGAATAATGCTGCTTTACCATCAACTCAGACACAAGACAGTTTCGACTCGTTTGACCAGACGATGACTGACGCACCACAAGTATCCAATCCGTTCAACGCATACGCCAATACAGACTCATTTAACGCATATGGCCAAAGTCAACAGCAGATAAGTCAGAACCCACAATATCAACAATATTATCTGTCCCCATACCTATACCAGCAGCAACAGCAGCAGCAACAACAGACGTTTGTGCAGCCACAGCTTATACAGAGAACAAGTATACGTAACCCTGGAAGAACCGGTCGCATAACAACTTTGGGCGACTACGAAGCTGGTAAGCTCAATAAGGATGACGACTACTACTTGTTCAACACGGATATTCAACCCTCGCAAATGCTGGCTACGAAGAACTACTTTAACCCGGAGGATGCCGGTAACAGCTCGCTATATATCATGAACAGTGACTTGGACCATATGGGCCAGGACCTCGGTTTTTCGATATCGGGCTTGAGCCCGGACTGCGTACCAATGGACGAGTTTTTGGAGGACGCGGAGGCACTCAGTGAGGACTCGGATGATGACAATTGCTTCCAGGATGAGTACGGTGATGAAGACGACTTTGGCATGAGCTATGATCAACTCCCAACAATCCTGCCCTTCTCAGAATCCTCCTCAAACGACAACTTTATGAGTGTGGTGCCTACTGTCGATCTGTCGGTACAAACTTCGCCCAATGAAGAGGAATATATGAATGACTTGCATAAGGTAACGAACGACAACATGGACTTTAACTCGGACAACATCAAGAAAGACCATCATGATGACAAGGCTGCCTCCTTTGATTCTCATAAAGAACATCACAGAACACCAGCCGAGATATCTGCCACTAACCCAGAGCACCAATGCGATCTTCTAAATCCTTCGAACGGAAAGCCATGTAACAGGAAGTTTAGCAGGCCGTACGACCTCATCCGTCACCAGGAAACCATCCATGCATCGGAGAAGAAGATCTATAGATGTGTCATATGTGAGGGCAGGGCCAACGGCGGGCCGGGTAATGGAAAGCAGAAGACATTTTCCAGGAATGATGCCTTGTCTCGACACATCAAGGTCAAGCACGGATTGGGTGGTCAGGAAGCCATTGACCTTATAAACGAAGCAAAGGAGAATGTTGAGTACGTGATGGTTTAATGAATTTTCAAATATGTATTTCGCTAGATATATCTATTGCGGCCCGCTTAATTTATATTTTAGATTAAATTAAAATTTATCTGTAGGTAAGTAAATGTGGTTTTGTGTACATCGTCAAAGTATGAAACGGGAACTAAAACTGTTGTTGGGATACATGAGATATATCATGCATGGGCAATTCGGAAGCGGAATTCTGCAGGTTATCAAGTCGATAAAAATGGATGAACTGGCCCAAGATAACAAGATCTAGAGCCATTTGGAACAACCCAGCGAAAATAAAAATAAGTGATATGTTGTCAGTGCCAAAGAAAAGGTAAGATAATTTCATGCAATCGCCGCCTAACCAAGATACCAAAAGAATCGACTTGAAGTTTTTCACTGTTTGTAGGCGTTGAAGCATTAAGATTTGCGGGAGTGGAAGAAGCGCCTCGATGAAAAGGCCCAAGATTCCAATGAACGAAGAATATACCGGGTTGTAACGAAGCAAGACTGTGAGCACAGAAAAGAGCATAGTGAAGTACTGTAAAAACTTCCAGTATTGGTAAGGTTCCACCCATTGCCAGAAATAAAACGGCCGTTTATAATGTACATCGAAAAGCCTAACTGCATGGGTGAAATATACAATCGAATGCTGAATCGCCGAGTCTGCCAAACGGCTATAAAAGTCGAAATCGTCATATTGAAACAGCGATATTGAAACTTTAGGTATTTGGGCCAATTTTGGGTGAAGCTCGGGCAAATCCTCGAGTAATTCTGGGTTATATGATGCGCTACGATATTGCAAGGATACCTTGAGCAAAATACACTGGATGAATACCATCACGAGCGATTGTCTGAGCAAACTAGGCTCATAGGGGGAGATGAAATAATATAGAATGCGAAGAATTGATGCCATTAACATGGTGGCACAAATATCTAGCGAAAACCCGGCCAGCGAGCGGTTGCGGGATATACTGTAACAAGCAGTGCCATATGTATAAAGCGGCGCAAGCGAAATGAAAGTGTTGCTAAGAAATTGGGCGTCCGGAAGAAAGCGGAATATCAGCTGGTAATCACTGGGTAGAAGCGATTCCAACATAAGTGAGCGAATGGAGACTGGTGGTGAAGGAGGGTTTTTGGGGTTTTTTTTTTCTTTTTTGTTGTTGTTGGTCTTGCAGAAGTGTTTCTAAGGTGTTTATAATTTATAATTTCCCATAAACTATTCTATCTTTGTCTAGATCTATGTGTCTTTTTCGTAGAAAAGTTATCGATTTTTGCCTTGCACTTGAGAAACCCCAGCACCAGATTTATCCCGGGCCTGTGTCTAACAAAAAAAAAAAGTTAATTCCAGGCAGAGCCAAGTGCGGGAAGACCACGGGTAATATTATCAAGACAAGGACCCTTTTTTTTCTCTCCTTTCTTCTTCTTTTTTTCTCAAATGGTGATGTAAGAGATATTGCCTTAATTTATTCATAATCGTAATGTTATGAATTTCTTGCTCTTTTGATGATTTGCCTTCACTCAAGTGCGCTTAGTTATTAGGCTTGAGTTAAAGTACAGTGATTTGCGAGATTTGGCCTGCGGGTCATCTGTACCAATAGCGTTAAAACTCATAGAGTATCCGGGACATAGAATCCATAGAAATTGGTATGTGGTACTCTCTTTTAGTTTCAATCAATTCCATTTTCAATTAGAAAGAATGCAAAGAAATTTGTGAGGACTCTGGAGACCAGTTGTAAGTAAAAAAAAAGATTAAAAAATAATTTAAAAAAAAAAAAAAGTGAGCACTTTGAAGACTCGAGCGTCATGATTGACTCTCTTACTATTATTAGGGGTTGAGTAGTATGAAATAACTATAAAAAAAAGCTGTCTTATGAAGGGCTCACTCAATCCATGTGTGAGCTAAAGAAAATCAAGAATCCTCAACAAGTTGTCTTACTCCAATTAACTTGATATAACTAACTAGCAAGCATGAGCACTGAGTCCAATACTTAGCGTCATGTTCCATCGTCAGCTTGAACAATATAGGTCAAAAAAGTCTTTATTATTACTTGATACAGATCCCGAGCATAAATAATCAGCAAACATAGTAATCAACCATATTAATCAACCATATATTATTGGAATGGATACCCAGACGCGAAAAGACGGAACAATATTATTTACTAAAAGCTTAGTCGTTGCAACACTCGGAAACGCGCGGTTGATGATTCGTGGTGTACTGGTTTTATGAAATGTGGGACCCCCCAGTGAGTGAGAAGGTGGTTGCTGACATTTGCGGGTGTGCATATAAAGCCTTCCCAGTATGGTGGTTAGTAAAATTGACTAAACGCACTTTCGCTAATCTTCCACCGCATGCAAAGAATGACCAATGCATTTATAAGATGCAACTAGCACATATGAAAGCAAACATGTTGGATATTTTTTCAGACAGAAATATAAATAATGCAGCTTTCCGCAACTAGCGTCCAATATTTTTTATTTTTCATCATCACATTTAATCTATCACAAGCAAAAGAAATGTCTACTTTGAGAACTATCAAAACTATCTTCCCTGGAATTGAACAATCAGAGGGTGCCGGTGCCACAGTCAGAAGATCCATTGGAAATCTGAAGATGAGAAACTTCAGCCCGTTCCTTCTTTTTGATCATTTTTCTTCGAATGGTTTGAACGGATTTCCCGAACATCCTCATTTGGGCCAAGAAACTATTACTTTGATGACCAAAGGTGCATTTGCACACGAGGATTTCACGGGCTCCAAAGGTGTTTTGAGAGAAGGTGACTTGCAATTTATGACTGCAGGAAGAGGAACTGTGCACAGTGAAATGCCTGTGATTCACCCGGATGGATCTTCTAATTTGGGATTGCAATTATGGGTCGATTTGCCCGAACATTTGAAAGAGGTCGAGCCCAGATACAGAGACCTCAAGACATGGGAAATTCCTACTGTCGAGCAACAAGATGGAAAGCTCAAGGTCCGTGTGATTTCGGGAAAAAGCTACGGTGTAGAGCTGAAAAAGGAATTGGCTTATACCCCAGTGCAATACTATCAGTACACAATGAAGCCAGGCTCACACTTTAAGCAAGAAATCCCTCATGATTTCAACTTCTTCTTGTATGTGTTGAAGGGAAAGAACTTGATCTTGCAGGAAAATACCAAGGTATCGCAATATGACAATGTGTTTTTCAACCCAGATGGTAACAGTGTGGTTGGTGAATATCCTGCTACAGAGAAGGAGGACCTTGAGTTTGTATTGATTGGTGGACAAATCTTGAACCAGAAGATAATTCAACATGGTCCTTTTGTTGCTACAAGCAGAGAAAGAATCCAGCAGGCATTCATGGACTACCAATTAGCCAGAAACGGCTTTGAGAGATTGCGTACGTGGAATACCTTGATTTCTTCGGGCGTGACTGATAAAATGGTGGATGGCGAGTTGTGCGGTTCTCTTGAAGCCAGAGAGAAAGAGAGACAAAAGTATATTGCCAGTTGGAAGGAGGGTGTTATAAGTGATTAGGACCTTTCGGTTTACATGGTGTATATATTTATTGATTTAATTAAAAAAATTTAGGAGAGAAAAAAAAAAGTAGGAAAAAGGTAGAACTCAATTCAAGAAGTTATTTGCTTGTAGTATTCCGCAGGTAGGATATCAAATGAGTTTAGTGACATATTCTCACGTGAAAACCGCTCGGGTAAAATTCTAAAAGAAAAGGCAAAAACTGTAGAACGCCAAACGATATTCTTATGCATTCTCACCAGCATTTATAGCTTTTTTTTAAAAAAAAAAAGAACTTTGATTAAATTTTACTTCAATCCCACTGGTGTACCCAAGACACGTGATCCATTTGTAAAGGTTCTTGAATATCGGGGTACCATCATCTGTGATGACTCATGAGTCAAAAAAAGAGAGAAGAGACAGAGAAGAAAATTGACCAAGCAATTCATTTGCGACATTTCCCGCTGGGCCGTGAACTTATGCTCCGGGTGAAAGGAACACGGGCCCGAGTTCGGAATTGAAAACTATGGGTGCGAAACAGAATTCCCCACAAGCTTTCGGCTGAATGTGAAAAACAGGTGCACACTGTAAAAGGCAGGTGTGTGTGAAGTAGAAAGAAGGAAAATACCACATTGAAAAACCACCCAACGATCTAGAAACAGGGATTTTTGAGAATCAGTATATATTTATAAACACATTCAATCTTCTAATAGTGAATGTCAATCAATTCTAAGTGTTTTGAAAGAAATAAGAAGAGAAAAATTGGCAAAACTTTGAAGTGGAATTGACCAGGAAAGTGGCCGCACATCCGAGGCATTACCCCGGACCGCGCGCAGGAACAGGGGTGCGTGCAGGCCAAATCTGGGGTAGGCCGTCCTAGTATAAAGACCAGCACAAGACTCGATTAGCATCGGCTTTTCCACTTCATTTCCATCATCCCACAGCTCCTTGATTATTTTTCTTAATTGAAGATAAAGAAAAAGAAAGAAAAAGAAAAAAGAAGATCAAACATTCGAGGACGTCTCACAATGCCTTATACTAAAATCAACGTTGATGACGAGGAAAAACATTTCCAGGCTCAAGTAGCTGAGCTCCAAGATTGGTGGGCCCAACCACGGTGGCGCAAAACAAAGCGGATCTATACTGCCGAGGAAATCGCCACTAAACGCGGAACACTTCAAATCCAGTACCCTTCCTCGGTGCAAGCCGACAAATTATACGCGCTTCTTGAGCAGCACGATAAAAACAGTACTGCGTCGTACACGTTTGGCGCGTTGGACCCTGTGCAGGTCTCGCAAATGGCGAAATACGTCGACACAATCTATGTTTCTGGATGGCAGTGTTCATCGACAGCATCCACTTCGAATGAGCCTTCTCCTGATTTGGCCGACTACCCTTATGACACTGTGCCCAATAAAGTCCAACACTTATGGTTTGCGCAGCTTTTCCACGACCGCAAACAACGCGCAGAACGCCTTGGCGGAAGCATGTCACGTGACCAGCGGGCCCGGGAACCGTACATTGACTATTTACGGCCCATTATCGCTGATGCTGATACCGGTCATGGAGGCTTGACGGCGATCATCAAGTTGACCAAGTTGTTCATTGAGCGCGGTGCAGCAGGAATCCATATTGAGGACCAGGCACCCGGAACCAAGAAATGTGGCCACATGGGCGGCAAGGTGTTGGTGCCAGTGCAAGAGCACATCAATCGGTTGGTGGCGATCCGGGCCTCGGCCGATATTTGCGGGTCCAACTTGTTGGCCGTGGCAAGAACCGATTCTGAGGCCGCCACTTTGATCACATCCACGATCGATCATCGCGACCATTATTTTGTAGCGGGCGCCACGAACCCAGATTCGCCCGACTTGGCTGCGTTGATGGCTGAGGCGGAGAGCAAGGGTATTTACGGCAATAAGTTGGCTCAGATCGAGGCGGACTGGAACAAATCTGCTGGTGTCAAATTGTATGCCGATGCCGTGGTGGATGCTATTAACGCATCGCTGATTGCTGATAAGAAAGCCGCAATCGACAAGTTTACCGCCAAGGTGAACCCGTTATCGGAAACCTCGCACAAGGAGGCACGCAAGCTTGCACATGAAATCTTGGGTAAGGATATTTACTTCAACTGGGACGTTTCTAGAACCAGAGAGGGTTACTACCGCTACATGGGCGGAACCCAGTGTGCGGTGATGCGGGGCCGCGCTTACGCTCCTTACGCAGACTTGATTTGGATGGAGTCGGCCTTGCCGGACTATGCGCAGGCCAAAGAGTTTGCTGATGGAATCAAGAGCCGGTGGCCCGA